>WAAD01010516.1:24898-71471 GCA_013389945.1 Fregata magnificens | reverse complement strand
GTGGAACCTTCTATCTTTTAGCTTTTGTTCAAGGTATCACCATGCCTTAATTGGGGCCTAGGCAGCTTGACACAAACATTTCACTAAAAGTCTAATTTATGGTATCACTATGACCTGGAGAATACCGTAAAATAATGTGGCAAGACAAAGCAACAAAAGGAAGCAAAGAATGAAGAACAATTCTGGAAGCATTCCGCTCTCTGGATATATTCCTTTTTCAGGAAATTCAGTTTAGGAAATCTGTAGGTCCACTTAACAAGGAAACAAAGATCAAGTGACTTCATTAAAGTTTATAGAGAGACTCCAAGTGCAGACCAAGATTTCACCCCAGACCAGGCTTGCACTTCTGAACAGTGCAAACAAAACCTCTGAAAAGGCACCTCTGATTCTGCTGGAACAGGGTGGGAAGCCACCTACGCAGATAAGCCACCAAAGGAAGCTCACACTGAAGCTACTTTGTTCTGCTGCTGAGAACAAGGTAGGACAGAATGGTAGTCAAAATGTCCCCTTCCTCTAAAATGGGGAAAGCATTACTTCAAGCTATCTCCCTGGAGCTTACAAAGATCAACGTTTCTGGAATGCTGCAGGTATTGAAAATACAATAAGAATGTTAAATAATAGTATTTATTCTGCCCTTAATGTTCTTTCTTGTTTTTATCTTTTCTCATGTCCTAAGACATTATGCTTGCACAACTCATGTACTGGGATTATTTTGCACACAAGAATGATTAAAGACACACAAGTAACTCAGCTTAACATTTCTTAAATACTCTTAGGTCCTCTTTCGGCAGCCCATTAGTGGTAGCCACCATCTGATTCACTCTTAAGCATACAACAAAATAGTATCACGTACCACGTAGCCGATCTTATAATGAGAACTGTTAACAGCAACACAAATAACCAGCAGTTTTGACTGCGTACTGCAGCATCCAACATAGCCCAAAAGCAACAGGCTAGAAAATAACTTGCCTTTAAAGCAGTCAAGGAATCAAAAGGTCACCTCTGAGTAATTTTGGTCCCTCAGTTAAGACATTTTTACGTGTGCTACAGTAAAACAAAGCCTGTACTTTGCACATGGGCATTTTCAAACTCAGGGCAATGATGCCTTGAAGACATTTGACAAATTAAGAAAGAAATCAAGTTGCATTCACTTTTCATTCAGAATGGGCTTTGACTCCGTTTATGTGAATGTAGAGAAGAATTTGGCCCGACTTTATATACTCTAAACCCCAATTAACTTCACGTTCAACCCTCTTTTACTTTTCATAACTTAAAACCTTTTCATATCTTTTTCATACTTTTTTTTAAATGGCAGACAGAAATATTTCCTAAGGCTATCCAGATGTAATAAAGCATCTTTATCATCTTGAGCAATTCCACTTATTAGATGCTAAACCAATGTCAAATTAATATTTATGAAAGAAGTGGATTTCCATGAGTATTTCACAGCCAACACTATAAATGTCATTCCCACTCCATATTTCTAACTCTTCAGTCTCGACTACTTTGTGAATGATAATCAGTTCACTACTGTTACTGTTCAATGACTACTGTGCTGTGTGTACTACAATCAAGGAAATGCAATGAAGATGAAAAGTTTTTTTTATATTATCACAAAGCTTTATGCTAACAGTCTTATTTTTAACTCATGTAACCACTGAATTAATTTATAAAAGGCATAGTCAGTAGAAAAGACAGTTGGCATTTGTCTATAAGACGAGAACCACGCTTAATATTTTTCAGCTTTTGTTTTAGACAATTCATTTTGTCAGGACTGGTACTTCAGGATAGCCGGTACATACAGGTGAATTTTGCCAAACACTTCGGCTGCAACAAAAGAAAAAATGTTTTCAAACTGTGGGGCTTATTTGGTTCAGGTTCAGCAAAACATTACCAAAAAAAAAATCTTAACAGTTTATTCCAGCAGTTCCATAATAAACTGTGGTGACATTTCCACAACATTAAATTTTCAAGCTCTTGTAATAAACACCTGCTCACCTCCAAATTAATGTTAGATTTGCATATCACTGTTCCTGACCCTGACCCTCCCCTGCTGTGGATGATCCACATTGTCCTGTTCGCACTGCTCTCGTCCCCCACGTGAGAAATCTTGGAAATCCTGATTTAAATTCCTGCTCTGAACCAGATAAAGGATGGTGGCTGCTCAGTGGCCTGCCATTTGAGCGCTGGAAGCTGCTCACCGCTGGAAAAACCCTGCACGGTGCCCTCAGTTCAAGCTAACTCAGCCCTTGTGCAAAGGGAAACATAGCTCTGGGCCCTGTTTTGAGAACTTTGCTTTCCTTTGGAGAGGGAAGCCAACACATTTTTGCAAATATCAACACAATTAGCTTCAGATACATCAGAATAAACTATTTTGACACGTCAGAAACACTGCATTTGTCCTAAAACGAAAAATTTGGTTTCCCTTCATTTCAGTAAGAAAACATCTTTGAATATTAATCAGACTAGCCCAACCTGACTTTATTTTTTCTTCCCTCACCCCCCCAGTTTGATCAACAACTGGAAGTATCAGGCATTTGCATAAAGTAGATACTTTCTGATCCAAAATAAGAGAAGAGCCCAACGAGAGGAAGACTAGTAGTTAAAAAAGTAACAAGGAAAACAAAAGAATGCTAGCGTGTTTCATGGTCAATGTTCTACAACGAAAGAGGAAAAAAAAAATGCTCTTTTTCATTTGCATTAAAGATAATACTTTGATGACCATCTAAGATGAGCTTTCCATTGTGCTCAGTAAAAGATACCATCCCAACTAAACAAACAACAAGGGCAGAGAGCAGGAGAGGAAACAAAAGCATGAAGATATTAAGCAACTTACCGAAGGTCACCTGAACTTATTGGAAGAGCCCAAGATAAAGCTTATGTGTTGTGCTTCCCATACACTAGCGCATGCTGAGCCTAAAAGCCTTCCCTGGGAAGTAGTTCCTGAAGAAATATGCCAGATGCAAAAACTACATCAAAGAAATTTAGAGAAAAAGAAGTCAACTGTCCCCTTCCACTGGCACTGCTACAATGCAACATCCAGCTTCCAACAAGGGGGAAGGATGCAGAGAAGAACGCCTGCCTGCCTTACAAAGCTCAGAAGAATAATTACAACCAAGGGCAGTCTCTGTACTTACAGTAGCTTCCTATACAGTCTCAAGCCCATCATAATACTCAAGTCTTAGAGATTGTTAAATCTTGGTTAAACTCTTAAACCTAAATAACAAAAATGTGATCTGTCTGTCTAGTTTTCAGAGTGCCTGTAATATAAACCCTGTCCTTCCAAGCTAAGCCAGGCAGACATGTCTGGAGACACTACTTTTGTCTGGGATAAGCGCGTGTATTGAAAAGCTAATCAAGTACGCAAACACAGGATTGTCTTCACCATGGCACCTCCTTCTCTTGCATAAGGTTGTGCTTCTTAGGTATCTTCATTTAAACAAAACTCAGGATCCCTTGGACAGCAATCCAATTTTGATAATTGAAATGACAGCTTTGGAAAATCAGCTCAAAACATGTATGATTTCATTCATTTTGTGTGGCACAATCAAAGAATAATCCTTATGTGAATAACTTTTATGTGAATAAAATAAAGAATCTAAGAGTAGTAAATCTACAGTTTAAGTTACATGAAAGAAACTAACGTGCAATTGCATGGGCTGAGAAAGCACAGATCAGCGTGTTTGTGTTTCTTCACTACAGATCAGCAAAACACTTCAGAGTGTTTGACTTAGAAGCAGTTTTCCCTCTTACTGAACTTTTTAATGCTTATTTTCACTGAGCCATGATAACGATGAAAAAAACATTAATACGAAACTAAGTTCACTTACAGATATTGAGAGAGACAATACAAAAATTTCAGGTTCTCTTTCACCTCTATCTAGCTTTAACTTTCTGAAATGTGTTTATGGCAATTTCTCAAAGTAATGTTGATTTTACAAGTAAACAATGCTGCCTACTTACAAATGCATCTCTGACTAAAGCAGCATTAACTTGATATTTAACAGGAAGCAACCAATTTTCTCCTCAGCCAGTAAATTGTTCTATAGCCATTAGCTTCTTTTATAAATATACATTGATGTTGCTATTAATCATTAAATACAGCTTCTAACACAATCAAACATTAATCATTAATGACATTAATTGCCAGTTTGTCACAGACTTAGTAGTCTCTTAAGTGAGCAAAAGCCTCATTTATTGTAGACTCTAGGCATTGATTCCCTGGATGATGAATACATAGTTTTCCTACTACACTAGTGAGGGCATTATCAAGGTCTTCACTGACAACTGTCTTCTCTGAAGATTATAAACCAAACACATCTTGCATTTTTCCCCCAAAAAGAAAATTGTTTAGAGAGCGTGATGTGCGTTCATTCATGCTTTTCCTTACAACCTGTCACTTTGCCTCTGGAGTTCCATTTTGTAAGACGTGTAGAACTTAAAAGGGACATGAGGTAAAAAATTGTGAATCAGTAAATCCAACTTATTCTTTTCGTAGTGCCTTCCTTCTCCCCCTACATATCAAATCTCCAAGAGCCATCCCTCCTGTAGCTCTGTCTCCCACATTAGTTCCATCTCTCCAGACTATCCTTCTTGCCACGCATCTTTCTGCGTACCCCTTCCTTGCTAGAGTCTCTTCTTTTCCTTGGACAGCAGCAGCTAAAGTTATTTTCCAGGATATTTGCCTTTTTTCCTTAGCACTCAGATCTCTCTCCAAAGCTCCTCTATCACACTGATACCATATCACAAGCAGTTTTCCCCTTTCAGCACCCAGCTGGGCACCTCCTTATTTCAGATGGTAGGTCAGCTACGGTGAGACACTGAGCTCTCCACCCTCACCAAAAGCTGCATGTGCCACTCTGATGGGGCTTCTCAGTACATTAACGAAAAAACACTTGGTAAGTTTGCCCCCATTCCCCTGCTTTTCCAACACCCTCTCACCTCTTCCCTTCTTATTCTTGCCCTTTCTTCTGAGAAATACAACCAATGAGAAATAAAAATGAAACATAAGGATGCTTAAAATCTGCGAGGACAGTTTCCTTCTGCCCACACAGCATGCCTGGGTGGGTGACAGCAGCAGAGCAAAACACACTGTCTATCCTCATTGCTCTCCCACACTGGAAATACGACACACGGCACAGGAGCCTCAGGAACTCCAGGCTTCTGCACCACGGTGTGTATCTTCTGTGATTCAGGTATTTGAGTCTAAAATAAAAGGGAAGCAGTGCACAAACAAGGCAGCAAAATCATTCCAGTCAGATATGTACATGAATCAAAATGTGAGCATTTGCACAGCAGTCACTTACCTGTATGCAATATCTTCAAACCCGAACAGCAATGAATGGTAACATGGTGTAGCTACATGCTTTGGGTTCACTTGATTGGGTGCACAACACATTAAGAAACTTTGAGGTATCTTATTTCTTACAAAAAAAAATCTGAACAGAATAGTCTGCAGCTCTACTGCATAAACAGTAACTTTGGAAGAGAAAATTATTGCCAATACTTCTATCTTTGTTTCAGAAAAACAGAACAGCTAGAAGGACCAGAGAGCATTTGCAAGAGGACCAACTGTTAACCCACCTTATTTGGGAGCCAGTTGGTACAACAGAACAACATCCTTCCCATTTACCAATAGAGGACATATTTAAAAAAAAAAAAATTCTAGCCTAAGCTGCAATGGAAACCAAGGGTGTTCACTGAATTCACAGAGGGCTTCTGTTTAAATCAGAAAACCAGTGAGAACAGCTAGTGACTTGAATACTAATAGGGCAGAGGGGATGTAAAGGAGGCGGGAGACACGGTGAGCTTGGCCTACAGCAGTCCTCTCCTGGAGGGACGGCAGCCCTAGGGAGCTTGGCGGGGGGGAGCTGTGCATGGCAGACGTGGGGCAGCAGCTCCTGCCGCCCCGCTCCCCCGCGTGCCCGCCCAGCCAGCCCTGCTGCCTCCCTCCTGTGCCCAGGCTCGGGCGTTTCAGAAGGCATTTCTTGGGAGAAGGACAATGCACACTCACCTGCGTGTGTTTTGTTTTGGCATTGTAACCTCCGCCTGTACTGCAAAGATCTCTGGGTACTATTATCAACAACATCGTAAGTAATAAAAAGGTAAAATTGGGAAATGGGAAAAACAGCCTTCTTGTTAAAGATTACTTTTTCCTCTTTATACAACAAAATATCAGATGAGGTCTAAAGAAGTATTTTTTCCCCTACACAGTTACCTAATCAGGCTTCAATTTAAAAAGCATCCATATTCAGAATAGAAAAGGACATGCTGAAGTTCAAACAGGGGATTAAGTCCCGTTCTCATTGGATTTAACACTACGAAAATGTTAAAAGGCTTGTCTTGAATAACAGTATCTTTAAGACCAGTATTTAACTGCTTTCTTGAACTGGGGCCATGAGGGAACTGTAACCCTGAGGATCAGGCAGGTGGAGTGGGGACTTAAGAAAAAAAACAGTTGTAAATTACTATTAAGATCAGTGGCTGCAGGAGTGTATCAGTGTATTTTGTTTCATTTTGGTACTTATATTTGCAATTTATGTCTTTTGTGATCACCAAGAGGAGATATATTCATGCGAGTGACTTGACTCCATGAAGAGTTTTAATCCTGCCTGCTAAGAGAAGATACACCGTGCAGTGAGTGACAGCGAGCAGCACCTTGAAGAAAGGCACCAAACTGGGCCTCCCAAATGCTTCACAGCAAGGTTCCCCTGACTCCAGAAGCAACACTCCTACCAAAGGTTCAGTACCTTAAAAATTCAGTGATTCAGTGAGAGGTCTCCCAAGTGTAAAGGCAAAGGAGTGCCTCAGCTTCTCAGACAGCTCCTCAGGCAGAGGAGGCAGTTTGACCTCCCACAAGCATCCTTAGAAAGGCCGGGGAAATGCAACCCTTGGCGACATACCAGCAGCCTTTCAGCTCCCAGGTCACTGCATCCCAAAAGCAAACAGACTCAGGACAGAGGCAACTCAAACCCAGTGATTTCCCCATTTTCCTCACAATTAAGTCTTCCAGTCCTCTCAAGAACCTCTTTTTCAGTCAATCTGCTTTTTCTTAAACCATGCTGCACAAAACCTGAATACGGCTCTCTGGTGAGGTTTCATCAATACTACACAATGAGCTACACCTGAATCTTATGTACACAACTCCTGCTAATACCCAGAACAAAATTTTCCTTCTTTTAAGCCCCACTAGCACTGTGCAGTTGACTCATTCATGATCTCTTAAAATCCCTGGATTCTGTTATTCAACATACCTGTCAGGCCAGGGAGCCTACATTTTGCATTCACATATTTTGTTTTTCTTTCCTTGGGTTTCCTTGTCAAGGTCAGCATGGCTTTTGCAACACTGAATAGAAACACCACTTACGGAGCACAAACTGCTTAGAGGAAACACAAGACAAAGTCATACTTTAATGCACCCATATCTTACCCTCTCACAGCACAGCACTTCAGAAATAAATTTTTGTGTTAAAGAATCATGCATTTGCAGCAAATACTATGTTTTGCTGACTTAGAAATCTGTAGGTAGGCAATTCATGTCTTTCTCGCTTTCTGCCATGTGAAATAGTTAGCTCGTGACTGTGTCCCAATAACAGTTTTCCTCTATACACCAGTTTCAGTATCCTCTACTCAAAGCTGTCACAGAGGTACCCATCCAGGAAGGGGCAGAATAACAGAACAACAAACCTAAATTCATGGTGTTAAAAGACTACCTAATAAATACAATGTTTAATTTACTATTTAACCTGTCAGAAAATCTATTTTAAGTAAGTCACCTGCTGGAGGACCGCTTAAATCATTCTGGGAAAAAGATTTTAAATGCTCCCGACAGGAGATGCATCTTCCAATCTTAGATGAGATGGACTGCAGTCAAAGCCATCAGTCTACCCAACTACCAGAAGGGCAAAGCCGGTTCTCACCAGTAGCAGTGCTTGCCGTTGTACACACTTCCTATGCTGTTGTCCCCGACAAAACTGACCACCACAGAAACACACCCCTCCACCAGGAACTGCATCTCTGCCACTGCCCATACACTGCTGCTTTTCTGTCCTGGGATCCACAGCGAAATAGCTTTGGAGTCCAAAACAAGATACTTCCCAGATGTCCGTCAGGTCCAGCCTTGCCACTGACAACAAAACAAGATATATTGAGTTCACGCTTGGTTTAATCTATTTGTTCTCAAACAGTGGACGGACCACAGCAGAGTACAGTGTAGTGAAAAAACACCACTCCCGTTCCCATTGCTTCATCTCAGATGGACATTTTTACTTTAGATTCTCTTTTCTTTGGATTTTGTACTTTTTCTTGACATTTGTGGTCTTTTCAATTTATTTCTTTTTCTGTATTCATTGCTTAAAAAGGAATAGAAGAACAAACATCAGTGAGTTACAAAAACTGGCACCGAATAAACAGATGCTAAGTACACATCCAACACAGTTGCATAGGTACAGGTGCTGTGAAAACTTGACAAGATACAAGTCATGGATACAAGCAAGGAAATTGATGGAACAAAACACATATCCTTAATTTGTTTTGCCCTGCAAACAGCCTTCCTTACCTGTCCAATCTACATGAAAGATTAATGTGTTAATGCATACAAAAAAATCATTCTTTATATCAATCACTGCAATACACATCTCTCAATTTACTCACAAGGACACATGCTAATACAGTCAAACCATATCCACTGGCCTTCACAACATGGTTCACTGAGGAGAACTATGATTTATGTTTCTGCATTGGATGGGTATTATATTCTAGTCAGAAAGTGTTCATAACCAGGTGAGGTAGATCACTCTGGCCATGGGTCTCCTTACGCTAAGCCCTTTACATTCTTCTAGCTGCAAAAAGAAAAATTAAAGCAACTGTAAATGTAACTGGTCCCCACTTAACTGCTTTATATCCATATGCAAACATTCGTTTTCACACTGTCACAGTCACAAGGCTGGACTGAGATACTCTACCCCCAGACCGAGCCCTCATGCCCTCTTAAAAAAAAAAAAAAAAAAAAAAAAAAACCAACCCACAAAACACCTTGTAAGGAAAAAAACCTCACAGTCAAATGATGTAATTATTAACATTTCATTTTAGGTCCCAGGAAAACAATGCAAAAATGCTAAGGTTGGTTGACTGAACTGAAAAGTTAGTATGAGATCACATGGAACAAGACAGTAATACCATTTCTCCTGCGATGTGGTTCAGAGGAACACCAGGCCATGGTGCCATCCTGTGTCACACTCTGGGACTCCCAGGCTGCCCAAGAGGTGCCCTGGGCACCCACTCCCACACCATGGGCTAGCCAGCCTTGCTTGGTGCCATGCATCCAAAAAGCTCCAGGAGCTCCAGCAGACAGCGTTCAGAGGAGGGAAAAGTGGGAAGCATCCTAATGCCATCTCTTAGACGTCATTGCCGCAAGGATTGTAATTCTGGCCTGGGTTGGTATGGAGGGGGCAGCAACCATCTCCCTCCACAGCCACAAGTGAGCGCGCAGAACATCACTAGCTCAGAGCAGACACAAACAGCAGAGAAAGAGCAAACATCCTCCTGATGAAACAAAGACCTAAATATTGATGGGACTGACTACTTTTAAGGTTCCTTAACATGCTCCACTATGTGACCTTGTTTAAATTAAATGTCATCTTTCTCCAGCTGAACTTCAAATCGGACAGATCTGTGATTTACAGGAATGACATTAGAGGGGAAAAAAACCCAGCCCTTCTTCCTTGTCTTCACGTGTCAGAAAAATGTGATGACCCTTTCTTTGATCCATTCCTGAAGATATGTAATACTAAGGACTCTTCAAAATAAAAGCCTTTTAAATCAGGCATTCCAGGTAACACTTTTTTCTCCCTGACTCAGTTACTCCGTCTATAAAATTAAAGATATGCCCTCAGTTTGCAGGTGAGGAAGGCAAAGCAATTATTGCCTGAGCAACACTAAGCTATTATACTAATGAGAACCAAAGGAAAGCTCATGAGTTAGTTAATAATCCTATCCTGAAATCATCACTTCAGCAGCATGTAGTAAATATAGCCTGGGGTACACACGCAACAATGACAAAAACAAAATACTGAAGAGCTGATCATTAGGTAAAGAGTCCCTCCGGTGTGCTGGATAAACAAGAGTCTGAGAGAAAACATTGTATGTGGCCAATGTGACCATAAAGGAGAGCATTAAAATGTACACACATGGTAAGCCATAGTATGACTATCTGGGCAATCTTAAATCTGCCATTTTCTCCCTTCTGAGAGCTGACTTCACAAACCCACTGAAGCTCCTTTAATGCAAGGAAAGCTGTGCGTTTACGGGAGATAAAGAAAAATATATCTATCCTCAATTCTTTAGGAGAGTTTTAAAGAGAACAACACACGTGGCAAACCGCCCCATGTCCAAGCCCTCCGCGAGGGAGGACATGATAGAGAACTGCCTCCCTGAGCAAACAGGAATGACAATCATACGTGCCCTGCCCGGCACAGCATCCCCCGAGCCAGGCCAGGGAGTGGACCTGCTCACAGGGTGGATGAAGCAGCAGCACTTCTTCCCTGGCTGTCACGAAGCAGACAGAAATTAAACAGAAACAGTAAGGGGAGAAACATCCAGCATGTTCTTCCAACTCACAAGGGAGGAAGAGCAGCCAGAGAGGGTGCACTGTGTGGAGAGCTATGAAGAAAGATGCAAAACAGTTCTGGCACAAGCTTCTAGCGCTGCAAGACAGCGCTCCCAGCACAGCTCTGGGTAAACAGAAAAATGCCACGATACTATATGGTATGATGTTGAGGCAAAGCATCAGACAGCTCCACAACATACCTCAAATACTGCTTTTCTTTAATTAGTGTAACAGGAATGATGGAATATAATCAACAACCCAAACTCGTTCTGCAAGATTTAATGGCATACAATACAGAACGGAGTAATTTTTTCAGTGGATTAACCCTCACCTCTAAAGAGGGGTCAGACAAAGCTTAGGCAATAAATGAAATTAATTTGAGCATCTGGTAATCCTGACCAGGCAAAAGCAAGCCCTAAGCAGCGATATTCACTTTAATTTTAGCTTTCCCAAAACATTGCTTTTAATTCCTCTATTTACAAGCTTCAAAGAAAGTTATTTCAAATGCGTGTAAATGCAAAGAAAAGAATCCACATTTACTTGTTCCTTCCTGAGAATCAAAATTACTTAATTATAGCTTCCCATAGCTTATATTAATTAGTGGTTAAGATATATGAGTATGATTCGCCTCAGCCATGTAAAACCACTATACAATCATGTTCATGAAACATCCAAGGAAAAGTGATCCATACCTTATAATAGAAATTTAAGGTAAAATAACTTGGAAGAAGGAATTCATTCAAAATCCAGCCCAAATTAATTACAACAAGATTTTCTTATTTACTTGAATGGATTTTGGATCCAGTATTTACTAGCTGTGCTCTTAGAAACCAGCAGTGAACATCAAACAACAAATGTGTTTTGATTTAGAATACTCTCATTTTCAGTGTACTGTTCAGCTCCATTGCAGTGTTCCCCCACAAGTACTTAGAACCAATTTTACACTTTAACTCACCAACAATCAGTGCTTTCCCACTTAGAGGATTTCAAACCAAAGTCTTTCAGCAAGTTAAATATTTTAAATCCGGCGGGTGAGGGGAGCAGAAGTCATTAGGAAGCACGGAATATTCAAACGGTCCCTCCAATTTCAAGAAGCAAACAAAGCGACCGCAAAAGGATTCTTAGTTTCCCATTCATCTCCCTCACCACCAAGAACGGTCCAGGTCAGCTTCTGCTGACTGCCTCCACAGTAATTTATAGAGCGATACAGGTTTGAATATTGTCCTTTGTATGTATGGGATGAAGTCACAACGACTGCAGATGTGACAGTGCCATGCTATTTCTTTCTTATCCATAGCTTTTAATGAAACAAAAAATGTTTACAAACCCTATCTCCTTTACCCAAGGTGAAAAAAGAAAAAAAAAAAAAAAACACAACAAGCAAAAAGCTTGCTTTGTCCTTCCCAGTTCAAGTTAAATTGGAGAAAGAAATAGCACCTGATAAGGTATACAGTGATTCCTTTCTTCCTTAGGAATATATGAGTGACAGTTGCAGATGCTTCTTCTTTAGAAGAGATTTTATCTCAAAAGTTTCTTGAAGAGATTTTCAGTAAACAACTTGACTATGACCATGCAGGTTCACATAGTGGGCACATCAGTACCATGCTGTGGATCTTCATTTGGCAGTGCTTCTGCATATCCAAACGCTGTGATGCTTCCGCCATCAGCCCAGATAGACAATTTCCATTCTAAGGTTAATCTTTGTGCTAGAGCCAAAACAGAGCCTGGGGTACACAGGTAGGCAGAAGCACAGAAGCCAGGATCTCACAACTGCCTAGCTTCCCAAGCCCCAGTGGCTCCAAGGTACTTCTACAAATATCAGCCATATGGTCAATGTATCTTCGCTGCCAAATGACCCTAGAAAGACGACAGCAGTCTCAGGGAAGGACTGTTCATCACTCACCTTTGCTATGTTTGCTGCCCTCAAGGAAGGAAGAAAAACTAGAACTGAAAGGGAACAGAACTGGTTTAACAAATATAGAGCTGGAAATGCTTTCTGTGGATCTTTGGCTGGGTTTAACCACGGTCTTACCTCAGATATCCTGAGCAGAGCCACAAAAAATATTGAGGGTAGTTACTGCACTTAGATTTGGAGCCAGTCCTAAATCACCACTCTTTAATATACATGCTCCGTGCACCAGGCTGCAAACAAACAAAATACTAATACTTCAGCCTCTGCAGCTAAGAAGAATCCAAAAATCAAACCACAGCAGGTGTGCTGCTCTGCCAGGAGGCTCTCACCAGGTCCAGAAAGCTGGCTGAGCTGGCACCGGGCAGAGGAACACATTTCCACAGAGCTCTGGTGGCCCATCCACAACTCCACATCGCTATGAGGATGGAGCAAAGATCCCTCCCTCTGGAAGGATAAAGAGTCTTTTTCCACCCTGGAAAGGGAAAACACCAAAAGAAAAAATTCTGTGAAGTCTGACTACATAACATTTTAGATCCCTGGCCTACGCCCAGCCTATTAACCACAACCAAATCCTTATGGAGACATGGGAACACTTCTTATGAGAAAGAAAATTTTAAGTCAGGTAGGAAGGGTTGAACTCTGCTGTTCACAGGGGAAAGCAGCCCCACTTCCCAAGTAAATTCTCCCAGGCCATGCTGCATCCTACTGACCTTATAACATCCAAGGTGGGGGCTGGAGGAGTATGAAGAGACAGGATGCTAGTGCAGCACTGATAGGAGACAATGCTGTATCGGCTTTAAACTCCCGCCTCTTTTGGAAGACATCTCATTGCTATTATTACAGGTTTTCCTTCCAACATTACTAAAGAATGATTAGGCAGGTGGAAATCTTAAATTTTCAGTTTGTTTACATTCTACATTAGACAACAGTTTCTTCATAGCCAGAACTACTCCCCTGAGGAGCATTAATCAATTTCCTTTGCTGTATATGGATTTTTCACACAGCTTGCAGGCAGAAAAAAATTTCAAATGAGATAAAGTGATTGCAAGAAAACCCACAAAAATCAGAGAGAATAACTTAGATGTTTTACCTCTTCTTTTTTGCCTAGTATGAGGAAAGAAACCCCTGACAACACATTGCTATACACCAATTATTTGCTTCTATCCCAGCACTTTTAAAGGCTTTGAAAGTAGTAAGACAGGCAAAAAAATAATAAAAGTAAATAGGTCTCTTAAAGGCTTTTTTTCCATCAAGGATACTCAGAAAGGACTAAACAGCTTTCTTGCCCGTGTGTACAATACAAGTAACTCAGCAGAATGAATGTTACCAAAAAACAGGCTTTATGCCACGTTAGCGCTTAACCACTATAACAAATTTTTATTTAATTTCTACTGTAACTGTGAAGCATTTCAGAACAAATAAAGGTATGTAATAGACCATCCAATATCTGCACCAAAGCAGTTAGCTACCTCTCCCCTTACACACAAGAAAATCAAATTCTCTTCATTTAGATTTTTGGGATAGTTTTGCTCACTTCACCATCCACCTCTTTTCTCCTCCTTTGGCAGATGGTCTCAAGGTACATGCAGGAGTTAACAGTTTCCCAAGATTGAAAATTTATTCCTTATACATCACAAAATAGACTATTGCAGACACCACATGAATCTNGGTTTTAAAAGAAAGAGCAGCAGAAGAGTGGAATTTTTTTTTTCCCCTCTTATGAGGAACAAAAAGGTCAGGGGAGAAGAGACATATCCAGGCAACAAGGCGACACTGTGATACCCTACTAATCTTTCTGTCTTCAAGGCTCCTTGGGGTGGGCAGAGCTACAGCCTGTATAAAGGAAGGCTCTCAGTGCTCCCAGCTGCCTTGCAAGGCACAGCACAGGGGCAGGATTTATGCTGAAGTGCTGTCTCAGCAGCTGCTTCAACATACCCAGCTGCCCAGCCTGTTTCAGCAAGCCAGCCTGATATTAACAGAACTGACCATACAAAATCCTACTATCTCTCAGCAGCGAAGATGGTGGCATGTATTTCCCTAGAGCTCCTGCAGTGAGGACAGTAAACAGGATTATGCTTTTGATGTGTAAGTGCTCATAGTCAAACTAAGCTCACCCAGTTGCTCAAATTCAGACGTTGGTGACTGCCCAGGACCCAGGGACCAAGTCTCAAACCAGGAAAGATCAACACCTGATTATCTTTTCCCTACTGACTTAAGCACAAAGTAAAGCTCTCGGTATTTTGGCTTTGCTGGCATTGCTTCTTTTCAAGACAGTATCGCACAACAGCCATATCCAAAGCACTAAGTCCCCAAGGTACCCTTAACTTGGTATGCATGGCTTGTCTAAGATCTCCTCAAGCAATACTGCACTCCAGGATAGTTTTGTCTTCTATGTTAGCAGCCTAGTAACAGTCTAACTAGTTGAATTAAGCCAAAGAGAGCAAACAAATCTATTACTAAACACCATTTTAAAACAGAACTTTCCATAACTTGGGTGTCTTAATAAAACTTCTACATAATTTAAGAAGAAATAGCTACATTACACTCAAATAACTAAGTTTGAAAAACGGGCTGTTCAGCAGCACTCTGGCAAAATTACCTCAGATTTTTATTATTAGTAGAAAGTGTGCTTTAATTTTTTTAAAATACCAGTGATTATTACAAAGTATCTATGCTGAAAAATAAAAATATCTTCTTGCAAATAATTATGCATACAAGACCAAAACCCTACCACAAACGTCATTTGAAGATTTTGCTTTATGTATTATACTACACTAGTCTCTCTTAGTTCTGCCCAGCTTTAAAACTCTTTCAACGTACAAGCACAAGCCATCTGCGCATCAGCAAAGCAGCACAGCCCAACTGGAATAGGCTTGTGTAGCAAAACAGTTGGCCTTGAGGGCTCGCCCCCCACAAACACATCAGGGGCTTTGCTGGGACTAGCTCTAACCTGGCCCCAGGCCAGACACTCAATAGGGAGCGGAGCATCCTCATGCCCCCCTGCCCTTCTCAGAGCCTGGCCTTGCTCCCCCAGACCACTCTGCAGCGAGACTCAAGGCTCAGTAACAGGGAACAACCCGGGGGCTCGATTCAAGAGCACACTCACTCTCACTCTGAGCTGCAATGCTAAGACAGATGCACCCAGAGGAAACTGTTAATTGTTTCCCAAAAGTGCAACAAACTCAGCACAACATTTATCTATGTGAAGAAATACTGACCACAGTTGTGGGGTTTGTTTTTTTTTTTTAACCAAACCATTAGAGCTTTGAGAAGGGGAAAAAGTGAATGCAGTCTCCCTTATTTTTTTAATCCTATTGCTTAAATTTGTAAAAAGGTGTTAGTGCTAAGAAGATGTATTATCTCTGTGTTAGTTATCTTTGCTATAGATTCTGGAAATTCTCTAAGAACTTTACAATACCTCTATTTCACCTAAACAATATGTGCTTGTGAAAATACACTACCCTTGGGGTATGCTGAGTGGACAGTGACGAGGTACTGTATAAAAGTCTTGTTTTTGCTCCCAAACCATTAAAAAGAAACAGCTCTATCCTTAAGGGGAAGACAGCTCCATTTACAGGGTGACATTCTCTGTTGTGGACAAAGAACTGAGCTGTGCCTACGTATCATGCTGATTCTCAATACACTGCCACCAGAGCAACCCAGCTTATCTCAGTGGTGCTGCCTTTGAGGGTCTACATTCATTTGACCCAGTAAACCAAAGCTTGTTGGTGACAGAGCTGTGGTTCCCAGAAAACGTCTGGAAGACCAAGATGACTTTACAAGCTCGATAGCATGTTTTCTTTGCATTTTTCACACTGAAAAGTTTTCTCCAGTTTGCTGCCTATAGACTAGGAATCAAATAGCAAAGTCATTCACATGTGCATGTGAGCAAAGTTACTACCCTGCTCACCCCTAAAACTTCAGTAGAAAACAGAATTTTTCAGAGACAATAGGATCGAACAGAGCCACAAATACTCTCCTAATGCTGAGATGATGGAGGGGCTTTTTGCAGTTGGGTTTAGATGCTTTTTATGTCATATGCTTTTCATCATGTAAAAGCTTTATAATGTTAATGCAAATACATTACTCATGCAAGTGAGAATCCAAGGGTATCAGCCTGACCTACACAGGCTGTAAGCAAACTGAAAGAGAAAACAAATGGATGCTGACTTTCTTGAGACTGTCATCAAGATTTTTTCAGCAGATTAGATTGCTGTTAGGTAAATGCTGACTAAATATAGAGTGTTGAGGAAATGTTTTTAGCTCTCTTTGAACTGTATGTTCAGAAGTCATGCATGTTGAAGGCCAAGCCGCTGAAACCATCTATTGCTAATTTTACTCATTAGCAAGAGCTTGCCTTTTTTTAGTTGCTTATATATGTGCCAGTTTTCAACTCTTTGAGCTGAAATTTTCCATATCAGGTGCCTGCCTTTAAAGAAGAAAAAAATTTAAAAGTGCCAAAATAATTCAGCAGTTCCAAGAGCAAAGCTAGGAAAAAACTAAGTTGCCTTGCCAACATTTGAAGAGAGGTCAAGAGAATGTTTAAAAGACCTAATTGCACACAAGGACCTACACTGTGAGTGCCTGACTTTGTGACCTTACCCAAAGTGCATTTGAAAGAGCTTTTTGTGTGTAACGTACTATTAGATGGGGAGTCACGTATCAGTTAAGCTCACCTCAACTCGTAGTTTAAATGTGAAAAGTATATGCTGCTGTTCTTGCAAGTTGTCTTTTCACATAGAAGTGGACGGGGGGGCAATCACTTGTAGAAAGCTTGTAAGAATCAGGCCCTGAAGCATTTGTCTTTTCTTTCTGGAAGCTGTTTCTATTGAAAAAAATTTATTACGCATATAGCCAAGAGCTAAAGAACTCCCCAGTTATTCATGTTACACAGCTGATACCTACCCACAAACAGAAAATGCAAAGCAGAGAGTCCATCTCTCATGTCTGCCCTTCCCTGCAGTCTTCCAAGATCATCAACATGAAATGACATTCTCACCAAGCATGAACAGCAATGCAAGGGACAAGGAAGTAAAGAATCAGCTCTCCTAGTCTTTGTGCTGTAGCAAACCCAGCAGAAGCTGAGTGTGCCAAGAAACAGAATGAGTAAGTAATAAGTGGGTGGTTCAATATGTTCATTTTCCTCCACTATTTCCATTTCAAGTGTCAGCTTCCCAAAATGTATTTAATTTGTACTATAAATTTTGACTCCAAAACTCCTGCCATGCTGTTCAACAAAACAGTCTGCACATACACATGTAAAAAGAAATACTGCACAAAACCCTGATGACAGCAAGGGCCCTTGTATGAAATCTGTTGCAGGTACATTTGCTTCAAGATCTGAAATAAAATGGTAAAAGTTTTTTTGGCTGGATGGATCTAATGACAATTGAGAAGCAATCCCCCTACCATTTTTTCCTTCACTTCGCTGTCTGCACCAAGCTTTCATCTAGCAACAGCAGCAGACTGCTGTCAGTGTTATCAGGGAGGTTTCTGTGGGCTCTTAATCACAGTTGTAGCCTCTATTATAATAATATCCTTCTGACTCCTCATTGAAGCCCAGCGTTATGTTGGAATAACCACATTCCACCACTCCTGTTGTTTTATCTTTGGTATCTCCTGTAAATGCAATAGAATTAATGAAAATGCTCTTCTGGAGATAGCCTCATTGTAACATGCAGAACTCATCAAGGAGGGTTCCTTGTTGTGAAAGCCAGATGAAAATCACCTCCCATAGGCCCAAAAGGAATAAGAGCATCTGTAAAAGCTCTCTCCTCTCTGTCCCCTGCCACGGCAGGGTCTCACCAGCCCCACTGCTAGCCACATTGGCAATATGTATCAACTAGTTTAATCAAAGAAAAAAAGGGTCAAGTGTGGGAAAGCATCTGCACCTGGGTGAGCAGGAGAAAAGCAAAGAGGAGGGCAGAACACAGCATACCATACCCAGTAAAAGAACACAGCAGGAGACTTTGCCGAACAGTGCCCCTGCACCCATCATGCCTACCACAGCAAGTTTCCCACAAGGCCAGACAGCACCGCAGTCAGGCCCTGCTGCAGTCAAGGGTGCCTGCTGCCATCTGGTCCTACAGCTGCAAACCATAAATATCTGCCTACAGGAACAGATGCACACCCACTGCAGTAGGATGTCTAAAAAAAATCCAATACCTTAGGCGTTTTCTTCAACCAAAGCTTCAAGAGGTTCAGGCTGGCATGACAGTCACTGAACTCTTCCTTTCACCTAATAGTAGATAAAGATACGGCTTCCTAACACTTCAGGATGAAGCACTGAGCAGATTGTCCGTGGCTGTGCACCACCTGTACTGACTGACCCAGAGGGAGAGCAAAGCACCCTCAGAGGCTCTAACTTTGAACTGGTTGCTATGCCCATGATTGCAAGAAGCATCTCTAAAATCAGACAAGGGAAATAAAGCCTTTCCAATAGGAAATTAATAACACTAAACAAAGGAGGCATGACTCCCGTAATTAATGCCATAAAAAAAGCAGGTTCTCATAAGTAAGAATCGTAACTAACAATAAAGCAACATTTAGTGAAAGGCAGGAAAACTTACTGATCCAAGCTCAGAAGACACCCCTACAGTGATAGTAAAGGGGGAAAAAAATCCCTAATAATATATTACACACCCATCAAAACCCATTACTCACTCTAGCTGAGTGGGAGAGTGGAATTTTGCAAGCTTGTCATAGAGCAGGATTTACTGTGTCAGCTCTAATTTTAATTATCACTTTGCTCTGGAAATGTGATAAAAATGGCAAATAACTATTAAATAACGGATTGCAGACTTAAAGCTGTTATAATTGCAAAAACTGTTAAACTCCTTGTATTTATGTTGTTAAAAACATATAGTCTGTCTTTGCGCCCATCCAAATACTGCTGTGAATTATTTGAAAATGTGCATGGAGCAGGCAGGCAAAGCCTGGAATTATTACTTATTATCCATACCATGGTCACTCCTTCAGGTCTTATTCCAGGTCAAGTATGTCTTGTCGCAGAAACTGTGCACGCAGAACACGCCCCTGCATTAGGAGAGCTGCAGGCTCACCTCCTGAGCTGGGAAGTCCAGCAAAAAGATTGGGGGGGTGACGCAGAAACTGCATGGGCAAAGCCTGAGATTTTTCTCGAATTCACACGTGGCTCTTTTTGAGCAGTCTTCAGCTCTACTGACTTCTCTCTTTTGGAGCATTGCCGACCAAGCTGGAGGGTAACAAAGTAAAGCCACCATTTTTCTCACTGGGGTATGACACAGCGTGTTCTTCTCCCTGCCCGTCAAGGGACAGGGATGATTCGCTTCTCCACTGATAAGGCTGGAGCACAGCCTGAAGAACAGAACTATTAGGATTAACTGAGTGTTCCATAGTTAAGAGTTTTATGGGCATCCCTCCTTAGCTTTGCAACATACATAAACCTTTGAGCTCTCCTGAGAACTACTGGCAGTTTCTAGCAGGTCTTCTCTGCTAGCACTACAATAACTTTTCTACTTAACTATGAGTCTTGCATACAAACCAGTTTATTTTTACAACGCCCACAAACAGAGAGATATCTACAAATCCTGTTTGCTGGCAGCTCCTGCTAAACTCTAGTCAACAATTATCCCATTACTATACTTTAATCATTGATGTTGATGAAAATTATTTTCTCTAAGTACTTGTAACATCCTTATCAGCAGTGCATCTGCTATGGTGGTTTACCATTCAGGTTTCGACATCTATGCTAGTCGGTGACCTCAGCAACATTGCAGGTCATGTATCAGCTGAAGCATGCACCCAGGTACAACTTCTGTATGTGATGAACCCCCTGATTTGAGACTGAAAAAAATTCTACTTTGTGAAGACATTGCCATCTGCCTAGTACTCCATTTTGTGATGAGCTACAAAACTGCTCCTCTTGCAGTACTTCACCCTTTTTATCCTGTTTGTATGAAAATTGGACAAAGACATGTAATGGCAATTGGTATGGAGATGAGCCAAATAGTTCCGTCCTCAGATAGATTTTGCTTTAATTCAAATTCTATCCTGCTGCTTATTCCTAAAAGCTATGCCACTTCTTCACAAAATCAAGTTATTGCCCACAGAGCCACAAAAATTACACTCCTTTACCGTGACTGACCCTGAATTTTTCAAATGCAATACTAAGTTGTGAGCTTAAAAGCTGTCTGTAGGCTCCAGTGTGCAGTGAAACAGATTAAGAAACTTTTTTTTTTTAAAAAGAGCAAAGTAACTTTTCATAAGCCTGAATTTCCTTACCAAGCCTATTCCACACTCAAGACCGCTAACACTTGCCAGAAAACAACTGAGAATGAAGCAATCATTCCATTTATTTTTATTTGTGAAGAAAAAGTTACTTCTCTTATGTCTCTTGCCTGTTACAAAGCCTCACTAAAAGTTTAAGGATAACACACCCTCCCACAGAGGTCCCACCCCAAATGACACTGAAAATCTTTTGCTTGTCTTTGCATCCAGTGGAAGAGCAAGAGGCCCAAGTACACCTTGGAAGCTGGGCCAAAGGTACTTATGTAGTCTGTGTACCCAGAGTGCCAATAATAATTTCTGTAGTGCTGATCAAGTCTGTACTCTTCACGCTCATTCATTTAGTCTCATACTGAGCCATTTGACTTTGGATGTGTGAAGAATCATAAACAGATGATCTGCTACACATGGGCTCACAATGCAGAGGCTCCAAGCAAAGTCTTGACCCCAGTGATGTCAAAGACACTTTTAGATCATACAACATTTCACATTCCTATTTTCTGTTAAATCACTTGTTTGTGTTGGTATCAGAAAACAGCTAAACAAATGCAGCTGCTTGTTTTTAGATCTAAATACTCTGGTTTTTAAATGAATATTTGTGTAAGGCAGATCAATCTTGCACCCTTTCTTTACTTATTGCACATCTCAAATAGTCATCACACATACAGAACAGCTTCACTGTGTTTTTTATCCTGAGAGTATTAACTCAAATCAAATCAGTTTTGACTGGAGCATACAATGTACTTTTTACCTCTAGAAAAACAGGCTTCTTGCCAAATATGTGCAAGATCAAGATTATAAAGTTGTATGAAAGCATGTATATTTTTATCATTTACATGGCATTTTCTGTATATATTTGTCCACATACAGTCACTTTTTTGACCAAGCAAGAAAATTGCCAACTCAGAAAATGACCTTCACAAAGATAGGTCTAAATAGAATCATAGAATCATTTAGGTTGGAAAAGACCTTTAAGATCATAAAGTCCAACTGTAATAATATATTGGGATTACAATATAAATGTTTATGCTTGTTTTATAAAATTATCATTCCCACTATGACAAATAGAAAAGAAGTTGTCCCATCTCTGCTACCTCCCCTTTCTGAAAGGTACTGCACACAACGGGGGGGTCCTTTTACTTCTTGTTTGTATATACAAAGGCTTTAGATCACAGGGAACACTCCTATGGGTCAGCAACAAACCAGCTTTACTGAATCCATAGAGTGTTTGTTGCTGATGGCATACATCAGAGCTGACTTTACTAGCTTCTAGCAATAGTAAGTGACACAAGATTTTACAAAGTTGACATCTAAAACAGGACCTTTGCACACGTTAACAGAGGATGCAGCACACAAGCATAAGATCTGTATTCAAACAATGTTGAGTGTGCAGACTCTGCATCAAAGACATACCTGCTTTTTCAGACATTCACCAGGGCACAGAGGAGACTCTCCTTTTAACAGGAACCATCATGACACTAGAGTCACAGGCTTACCAAATGTTTCTAATCCAACATTAGAATCGATCAGTAAAACTGCCCAAAGGCAGTTGAGATGTAAGCAACCTAAAGATGACATTAAGTGTCCATGCGGGCATGCTGTTTCAATGCCCTGTCTCTTATTTTAAAAACTGCCTCCATTAATATCTATGAAGCCCCATCCACAAGTTTGCAGTGGATAAAGGAAGGCAGTATCTGGCTCAGTCTACTTTCGTAGTGATTTACATCACAAGTTCAGTAGGAGGTTGTCTGGTTGACACTGAGGGCAAAGAACAGATCCACACGTACAAAAGCGGTGCTTTAAAAGTCCATTGCCATGATTAGAATGAATAATCCAAGAGATAAGCCTCTCATTTCTCAAAGTACTCTAGTCCATATTGTATCACTCCGTAGCAGAACACACTAAGCTTCTGTTTACATTACATGAATTGCTTGAGTAGGAATAAAAATATTTATGAGCTTTTTTTGTATTTACCAACTAACATCTCTGTGTGTCAATGACAATGTTTTCTTCTTTGCATATCCCTGATGCACAGCTGTGACAAATTCTGGATCTATGTGGTACCTACATTTTTTCAGCAGAGAAGTATCATTTGGGAGAATTGTATCACCTTCTTTTTATAACATAGTTGCCTCCCAAAAAAGGTTTATCTAGTCCAAATTTATCCTTTAAACTCACTTTTATAGAAACTTATATAATAGCAACACAATTTAATACCCTCTTTCTTTCCAAGGCTAGACACTGCTACTACAATAGGGCTTATGATTGTCTGCCAATGCAGTGAGGTCTTTGCTACCTTCTACTATTTTGTTTCACACATTTTTAAAATCATTAGCATTATTATTATTGAGTGATGAAGAGACTAAAAAGAAGTCAATCGGAAGCTATTACAATGAGTGGATCCAGCAGTTTCTTCTGCAGCTAGTTATCCTGAGGTTGCTTCAGCACAGTAGCAGTTATCCTTCACTGATGCCAGAAAAACTCATCCTTTAAACCCAATCTCTAATTCATCTTGATCAAAATACGAAACTATTTTGTTAAAGCACTCTCATAAGGCCCAACTAATCATTTAAACATCTTTCTTGGATTAACAGCCCAAAGCCAAGGTTTTGCTGAATAAGAGTATTTTAATACAAACACCCCCCATGAAACCCTGAAGGATTTCATTTGTAACCAAGCCTGTAGTTATCTCTACTTCCTACTTTCACAACAAAATTGGCAAAATGAAGACAGGAAGAGGAAATAATAATTCATCCATCAGCTTTGAGACCTCTCTAGACCTTGGAAGAATCACTGAGACAGTATTCAAAGGTCCCACCCAGCACAAGAAAAGCTGGCCTCTTCAACCCCTCTAAAAACAGAGCTAAAGAAAAGGAAGCAATCAGTTTCCATTGATATTTACAAGATAAACTGAGAAATAAAAAATTTTCTTTGTGTTTTCAGTTAATTGGATTAAAATATCTTAATATGAAATAAGCTGAAATACATCTTACCCAAATTGTAACTGTGTAAGATAACTATTAATTGCACCTAAACTTAATTTGACCCAATGGTTTCTATTGGACAGGAAAGGAATTGCTAGTAAACTAACCCAAGGGAGGGTGTTTGTTCTAAGCCATCACACTCTGTTAAATTAATGGTCACGCTAGTCAGGAAAGCAGTGTATCGCTTTACAATACTGCTTTACAGTAGGAAGTACATTTGACATCTGGAATTTTGTAGCTCCCAGGGAAAAAGGGAAAGCATGTTAGCTTCCTTTATTTGGAACCGGAAGACCGTCATAAAATGTTCTGCAGTAATATGTTACTTAAAGATGCAATAAAAATATTTACAGATGCAACTATTACAAGGCTTGGATCATCAGAAAATAGCTATCATAAAGCATTTGGAGGGACAGTGGGCAAAAGGACACTTCAGTACATAAACTCTGTGGTGAGGCCAAACATAGCAACTCTGTAGTGAGAAGAAAAATCAAGGCAATTAGGATGGTCATTATAAGCCACTGCAAAATAAATTAGCATGAGAAAGATAAGAAATGACACTTTTCAATAAACATCCTCTGAAAATTAGAGGTGGAAGTCACTTAAGTCATTGTGCAGAACAAAAAGCTTTGAGGAATGAACACAACTGAGTGTCCTATATGCCTTGCCCCATATCCCCACAGCAACATTCTCAGCCTCCAGGTCCTTCTTTGCTTACAACTGCAAGTCCCTACCCCTGAGAGCCTGAAGTTGCTCCTCAAATACCCTGAACTCCCCGCCACATCCCCCGAGACTCAGCAGGGCTGGCCATCCCACCACAGGAGGGAGAGCACCGACACACAGCTCCCTAGACAGCCTCCCCACCCAAGCGCAGAGCCGCAGGGACTCTGCCAGAAGTTACGAACTCCACAGCATCTGCCTCTCTGTCAGCATCGGCAGCGAGTTCAAAAGGACGGTCACAAACAGCATTAGCAACTGGACCTTGGCAAGAAAATCCTGCTTAGAATATTATGCAATATGCATCTTGCACAGCTTTTCCTTACACGATCCAAGTATGGTAACTAGAAATGAGAAAATACAGTTCCCAAAATGAAAGCCTCCAGAAAATATGTCCCCTTGATTACCTGAATTGTTCTAATGGCCACTATAAAAAAAATTAAAAAATAAAAAAAATAAATTGGTAACCAGAAATTGCAGATAGGACTTCTTTTTTATATGCTCTAAGATCATACCTACACCATTTGCTTCTTCAAAGGAAAAAAGAACTGAGAAATCTACTTTTATTTTTACTAGTTATATGTCATTACTGGAATAGACTTGGGGGTGTGTTTTGGGGAGGGCTTTGTTTTAGCTGATATTTCTTCACCTTTTAAAAAAAGAAATGAGAGCTTTTACATGCAGAAACACTCAGGGGAATGAGCATCAAGAAGAAATTAAACCAGGCTCAACTGCAGAATTTTCAGTTCTCACTACTACTCATGCTAAACTATAACCGCCAGACCTGGGTTTTGATTTATGCAGAAAAAAAAGAACACGTGTTGCAAATGCATGTAGGCTTCACCATCTCTGTGTGCTGGCCTACTGCATACATACAGAAGGTAACTTGCTGCTGAAGGCCATCTATACCTGAAATAAACCTGCAAAGCAAGGTGATGAATACAGAGAATTAGGTTGTTACAGTAAAAATGTTTCAGCACTTGGTTCTACAGGCCCTGGTCGACACTTCTGTCAAGCTCTGCTCTGAACAAGACCAGAGATGAGAAAAAAAAATAAAAATAAAATAGAAGCAATACTGTGCATGACACTTCACTCCCCCTTTTGTATGTCTCAGTGGCTTCAGGCAGAGTAGCCAGACTGTGTACTTCTCCCGTATATGCTGTGGGAAGCAGTGATACAAGGGAAAACACAGTACCGAGTCCTTCCTCTCTCCAGGAGGCCCAGGCAGAATCTGGCTCACAGCAATGTTCAACCACAATCCTGCAATTAGTTACAAGTACACTTAACTTGCCATTATTAACAGTCTTGCTGATACATGGCAGGAAAACAATGGGCTCATAGGATCACAGCATTAGTGGGTCTGAAGAAAACTTACAACCAAGAAAGAATACGATATATAGTTATTTCTTTCATCAAGCAGTTCATGCTATGGAAGTGTCACTTCAACACTCAAACCCCACTGAAACCTAGACTACACTAATTCAGAGTCCTCCCAGTGCTTTTCATATACCTTGTAATTACATCTTTTAATAAGATTATTTTTCAATGAGATCTTATTTAGATGTGACAACGCACTAAAATAAAGGTTTTTCAGTAGACCAGACCCTCTCATAGATAAAAGAATCTTTGAAGAATAAAACAGGTTACCAATTCAGAATCTGTATATTCTGGCAATATATAAATTTCTATCCAATACATAATATGCAATATCCAGAATAATGGCTGTTTGGTGCCCAACACCAAGCCTATTTCTCTTGGTGGTCTCTCTTGTGGGAGAAAGAGGTTTCACCACCTTGAAGGTCTTTTGAGTTTTGAGAAAGTAATCCACCTTTTCTATAGAAACACATATGTCAGTGTATTTTGCAAAAGCAGCAGGAATAGCTATTTCATAGCAGATTTCCATTCCCATGGTTGTAACCTTATAAAACAAGATATATTTGAAAAATGAAACAGAACTACACAGATTTTAAGTAGAAAAGTAACTTGCTGACTTCTGGTAGCAGTAGCTTCTAAAGGAATGATACTTTTGCTTGGCTGCAGAAGTGATCGTTCTGAAATCCCTTTCAATTTGTATCCAAAGTAAACCTCTTAGGAAAGTTTACTTCCCCTCCTAAAAACAGCAGGTTGAGATTTTTTTATCACTTGTCAAACACATTATTCAAATAACTCATTACATTGTTCAATCACTGCAGCTCTTGCCATTGTTTTCTATAAAACTGATTAGCATAATACTACCTGTATTCCTCAGTTATTTTCCTCATCCATTTAAGCATGGATAATTTAAATCTGAAAATATTTTTGGCCTTCATCATCAGAAATTATAATTTATAGAACCCATAAAATATAACACAATTTGGGGGCTTCTTTCCAAAATAATGGAGTATTAACAGTGCTGGCAAATTCCAAAGGGAATGTAGGAAGACAACTAAATTAATCTTTGATATAACGCTACAGGGCAGAGCAGGAAAGAATGAAGTGAGGGGCAGTTCTGATTCCCTACACTGCAGCAGGAGGTCTCAATTTCAGGAACTGGCAATCAAGAGTGTGTCTGTGAAATGTCTTTTCCACTCAGTTTCATCCTTTCCTTGGGTGGTTTTCAGCATATCCACAGAAGCCCTCTTCTTCACTGAGAGAGGGATTTTACATTGACATCACAATCCTTCAAAAAAAAAAAAAAAAAAGTAAAAGAAGGGAGGGGGTTGTTGCTTTAAAACTGAGTAGTTAAAACTTGAGAAATAGAATTAAAGCCACGGACAGGAAGAGGATTGGTTCTCTGAGTGAAGGATTCCCAAAAATCCAAGAAATTAAGTTTCTAGCACGGCCTCTGTCAAGAGTTATTTATGATCTGCCTGGATTGTCACACTGCCACACTGTATATAGCAGCTCCAGGAGGGGAGAGGAAGTCCAAAGGGAAGGTATCCAACCTAGCGAGAACATACAGATTCCAGCAGAGCCGACCAAATCCCAAGATGAAGTTGCTCCAGCCTTGCCAAGGAAAAAAAAAAAAAAAAAAAAAGGTGTTTCCAGTAACTGACTTCAGTCAAACGGGAGAGAACAATGAAGCTGAGAAAGTGTCATTATTCCACTGAAAAAGGAAAGTTCTGGGGCTAAAGGGATTCCATCAGTCTGGAAAAATAAGAAACCTAAATAGCTTCAGGACACAGTCCAGCAAAATGTGAATACTGAATACTAACTAGGATCAGCATCCAAGACTCTTCAGCTTTTCATGTTAGCTAGGAGAGTAATGTGTATATAATCTCCATCCTTATATGCAAAAAGGAAGAATCATTTGCAGAAAGATAACAAGACATAAATATACTAAGATTTAAAACCAGCTGTTGCTGTAAGAGTAACTAACAACTTGTCGCACAAGCAATATTTGTCATATTTATGACAAAGGTGCTACCATCAACTTCAGTAAAAGCTATTCCAAAGGGAGCAATGCTTTTCCCCCCCAAGTCATGCAGATTGGACAGCCATGGACAGCAGGGAGACTGGCTATCCAGGCTGGGGCTGCAGGCAAGCAGCCCGGCACAAGAGAGATTGCGTCCTCTTTAACCTCACTGTTAGCAAACACAAGAAAAAAATCTGACATCGTCAAAGCTGGATGGAGAAGAAAAAAAGAATTTCATTTCTGTTCTAATACAGTGGTTTAAAAGTCTCACCCTTCTGGAGAGTGATGCTCCTTCATCACAAAAACTCCTTTCTCATTCAATAAAAGGATCTCTTTGCTGTCTTTTCTGTGCCTTCTCATTTCTTTCTCCAATCTTCTGTTTTTAATCAGTGTTGTAACCATAGTGCTTTTTGGGAAGAACCTTATTAAAAAACCCTGAACTTTTATTGTACTGTATAGTGTCCTTGTAAATGTTAAAATTAGAGAGTGTCTGCCTGTCTTTCTCTTACCATCAATCTTAAAGTTAAATTAACACAAAGCATTTCGTCTTCTTTGGACAACACCTTGTGTTCCTTCCCAAAAAGACAAAGCATGGGGTTTTAATCTCTGAAATTATTGTTACACACTTGAACTAAAGACTCACCACTACATTATTATGGCAACAAAAATAATATCACTTTAAACTGTACTTGGGGGGTAAAAGAAAGAAACACAGTAACTCCTACATGATCCAAAGTTAGTTTTCATGCAGAAACTATCATTCCATATTCTGAAGTCTTGGGACACTGGTAGAGCCTACCACAGAAAGAGTAATCACAGCTCCATACTTTTGTCAAATATAACACAAGTTTTGAAAAACATGATTAAAAAAACCAAAACACACTAATACTCAACATGTCTGTCGACAACATGATATTGTCACTCTGATATTGTAACAGTGGTGCAAGGTGATCTCAGGCAGAACCCCAAAAGCACTGAAAGAACTGGTTCGATACTTAGCTTTGAACTACTCAAGGACAGCACAGAAATAAGAGTTACCAGCTAAATGCATGAAGTCAAAACATATGTTACTGAGAGTTGAACCTGCACTAGCAGGGAATCACAGTGACAGTAAACTAAAAGTGCTATTTTTTTTTTCTGACAGTCATCACATGGGATTTAATCTGCACTTTTATGTGTTGTTTTTAGGTCTTTAGTCAATTTGTCTTCCATTTCCGAAGAATTTCCCAGTGTAGGCAAGGCCACAGATCAAAATCAAGGGGCAGATTCTGAACTGGCAGTAACAAGGTTATGGTGGAGAGTGAGTAGGGAAAAAAAAAAATCTGTATGTCCAAGTCAAAATTCATAGATTGATCAACACCGCTGTGGCTTGACCAGCCATTTGGACAACAGTGAGCACCATTCCCAATAGTTTCAAAGCAGCATAGATTTAATTCCAACATACAGGGCGAAAAACATTACTATGTGGACAAAAGGTTGCAGATGTATGTTTTTTAACTTGACAATGTAATAAATGATCTTCACGATTAACTGATAACCGTTTGCTTTGCAGTAAAATAAAATGTTCTATTTTTAAGTGGCAAGATAAGATTGAAAAAATAGGAAAGAGCGGAAGTATTTGGCCATAAAATGAGGTAAAGCAGCTATTTAAAAATGGCAGGCAGACTCTGGCAAAGGTTAGAAATACTTAGTCAAGGCCTCATTAAATGACCCTGTAAGTTTTCTCCACTGCTTCCCTGCTCTACACATCCAGCTGGCAGACACATTCAATGATGCCAGCCTCCTCTGTTCCCGACTTTTAACACCAGACGTTGCCTTCACAGAATGGACAAAGTATGGCTGAACAGGATGAAGCTTTCACACACAAATTACCCTTGCTTACAGAAAAAAAATTACAGGAGAAATTTTATTCAAAAATTTGAACGGGATTCATGACACGTTTCCCCCTTCCCTATGCCCCAGTCCAAGGGAAGGATTTTGTAGGGTCCATCACAACCTTTGTAGTCTATATTAATAGATACTCCAATACCATCCTGCATCTCCCTGTGTTTTGGCTCCAAGCATATGCTACAGTAATTAATACAAACAGCATCTTCTCCAGCAGAATATTTATATAGGATTATGTGGGAAAGGTCCCTGGACTTAACTCTCTACAAGCTCTGCTTTCTCTTCTGGTCAAATAGTCCTTCCCCTACAAGCACACTATTGCACAACACACAACATACTTTAAAGTGAGCAGAAGGGAATTATTTCCTAGGCTGTTCTCCTCCAACTCTTTGAATGCTTCTAGGTGCAGTTATTTGGCAATTAAACTTTTCTTCTTGCTTTTCACACCTCCCAGAACAAAGTACAGTGGTGTCCTCAGGAAAGAAGGCATTCAGATCTGTAAAACCAAATACGAATCCATCATCATAACGAGTCAATTAATTAAGCAGCTAGGCATGGCTGGAAGTGACCTGCTTGGAGAGACACTGGTAAACTGTAAATTGGTAAAGAAAAAAAAAAAAACCTAGAGCAGTCAACAGCAAAGGAAGCATTAGTCATTATTATCACTGGAAACACCATGAAGCTTATCTTAAGAGTTAAACAACCACTTGAGAAGAGCAGCAATTCTCCCTAGTGCATTGCCTGGATTATTTTACTGCTTTGATCCTACAGTCATCACAGAAAGAGAGAAAAGCCTGGCATTCTTTGGTTGTTAGTGGCTCATCTGACATCATTAGAAGCTCATTTAACAGCTCTGTAATGTGTCCAGCCATCTCAGGTCCTTCCAGAAGGATGCTTAATACCTCCCTGGTGTCTGGAGTCTTAAATGTTCATGAAGTTAGCTTCTTCAGCCTTTTCTAAAAGGGATTTAAAATTATAATTGCAGTGGAACTGCCACTACCAATATAGCTGAGTGTGACAGGTACCCCAAATACTTTCTTGATGTAGTAAAATCTTTTATACAGCAACCAAAACATGCATTATAAATGCAGTGGCAAAACACTTAAAAAACCAAAAAATGAAAAAAACCCAATCACACCAAACCAAAAGAAACAAACAAAACCCACAGTATTTTCAAAAACATCGAAGAGGGAGGAAATCTTCAAGTTTGCAACAGAGCAAAATCTGGTGTATAGATTAATGAGTAGTCAAGACCCCTAATTAAGAAGTAACTGGTGATATCGAGTTATACAAACATGCAGTGCGTTTTCATCTTTTCTACAATATTCTTCTCTTTCATATCATTTATCTCCATATTTGCATTTATCCATTAATTACTTTATTGGAGCATAATAAACCCAAAGGGGTAATGCAATGTTATACCCAAACACTGCCCATGGATTCAGATATCAACCCATAGCTGGAAATGTATAAAGTTCCTGAAGAGAAAATACACTATGAACAGCCACTAGAAATACAGATAGGCATGACAACCAACCACTAATTAACAAAAAAAAAAACCCTCAAAAAACCCCACAAAACAAACCAAAACCAAACAAACCCCCCCACACACACCACCCCAGATGCATGTACTGTTTTATTAATTCAACAGTATAGTTGACATTTTATATACACACTCAGAAAGATTAAAGAACAATTTCCACTGTCCAAACTGCAAGTAACTGCTATTTTTAAATTCATAGGTCCTATCCTGAAAAATGCCATTCATTTACAACTGCCAATATTCAGCACTAATGAAGATAATGTTCACTTCCAATACCAAGAGTTTTGCCAAAGGCTCCTAAATAGCCTTTTCTACCTAAATACAGTATGGATCAAATCCTACTTCGATGCAACAGGCCTAAATAAGAATAAACAAAGTCTCAGGCCTGCAATACCTCTGTGCAAGCAATACTGTTGGCACAAGGGAGTGCTCTGTATTGCAGTTGCCCGTATTGCTATATTGCCACAGCAGCACAAGATAGTCAGCACCTCTTGTCTTCCTCAGAGAGCAACAAGAGCAGCAGCTTTTTGCAGAAACCGCCAGCTCAGGCTGAAGGTAAGCACACCGGTTTTCCAGCAAACCCACCGCCCTATGGATGTGACGTTTGCACTTTTGCATTCTCTGGTCGTTCCGACACTTTTTTTCATCTCCATCTTCCAAGAAAAGGGCCCTTGGCCTTCGTCTACACAGAAACTTATTTTAATCAAGAACTAATGCAAATTGCTATATAGACAACCTAGTACCAGCTTTAGTTTTAGCTAACTCCTGATGACTGTCAGTTTAAAATCAAGACTTGTCTATACACAATTTCTTTGTAAAACATCCTTTTGAACAAACCACTGTAACTTGTATTTACAGTAGACCAAAAAGAGTAGGAGAGAACTAAAAAAAAGTACTTGCAATATAGGCAAGTTATTTGGCAGCGTAAACTATACTTTGCCTTCTTATACATATATCTCTGCTGCAATGCTGAATTAAAATAGTCTTTTTTTCCCTTTTGAAAAGAGGTTGTATTTTGCAATAATTACCAAGTTTAGCTCTTGGGTTCACTAAAGGAAACAACATTACCGTTTCCCACTGCTAAAATTGTGTAATAATGCAAAATTTAGCCTAAAAACTCAATTAAACATGTTCTGTGAATTTCTATTAGCATGCAAAGTATATGCAATACATACATAGCTAGATGGATGGGAAGATAATAAACTGAGCAAGTGGAACTATGTTCTCTAGAACATACAGATATTCAAACATGTAAACACTTCAGTGTTTTCCTTGAATGACATTTGGAGAACTGTGCAATATGTGCTCCTGGCTGCAATATGTCACAACACAAGTTAGAGACATTCTGCAATCCCTGAGTAGGTGTACAGATAGGTAAACAAAGTAAATGGCATTTCAAATGAAATAAAAAGTTCTGGATTATACCACATCTATACCACAGAAATGGCGCATCTCAGGAGGGTCACGTCTTTTGCCTCACAACTGTGCAAACAAGATGGAAAATGCTGCAACCTTTTCACGTTAGAAAGCCGATCTTTCCTCTCCTCGCCCAGTGAATGGAACACTGCCCACACTGTTCCTTTCAAATCCTCAAATTTCTAAAAATGATGCCAAATGCACTTGCAGTAGGATATAGCTCAGTTTATTCAAGCTGAGAGCTGAGTATCTTTGGAGAAGTTAAAAGCTGGTCTGAAGGAAATATGTGGTTCCTTCTTTGCAGAGAAGGGATATGCAGAAGCCAGACACCAGCTATATGCCAATTTTCTTAAGAAAGCTAAGAAAAATGTATGGTCCTCTCCTATTTGGAAGGCAAGGTACTGCTATAGGATCCAAGTGTACTCTTAAGCTTCGGGGTTTTTACTTCACAGAATGTAAGTCCCGATTCTTCGAAAAGCAACAAAATTGCTCTCTTCTCCAGACATCATAGGCACTGCCACAAGTGGGCACCAACAAGGTGCAGCTTCCCAGCACCTCACTTCTCTGCACTGCTCTGCAGTCACCCCACTTAACATGCTCTCTGTTCCTCTTTCAGTCTCATCTCTTCTTGGTATCATCCATCCAGCATCAGTTCACATTTAAATGCGAGTCTGGGCATTGGCCCTCAGAAACATGAGCCCTTTGGGCAAAGGGACAGTCCTCTTAATGACTCTCCAACTGTCACAAGATTTCATCACAAGTGCTTGTATGTCAGCATTTCACAGCACATGGGACATTGTTACAGTGAAAGATACTTACAGTCTTTATATTGATCAAAGCAAATGAGGATATTAACCCCATGTCATTAAATTAACCTTTTTTCCTATCACTTAAGCTTTACCTGCTCCCCACACCCACGCCCTCCCAGCAAGGCTACTGAGCCTAGGCAAAGCATGCTGCTTAACACAGGCACATTTCACTCTCCCAAGCCAAAAAATTTACTTATCCTCCCCCTCTACTGCTGCAACCCTGCTTCTTCTGCAGAAAGACACCACAGTCCTTGGACTGGTCTATGTAATCTATGCTCAGGTGTGCTGGTTTTGGCTGGGATAGAGTTAATTTTCTTTATAGTAGCTAGTTTGGAGCTATGTTTTGGATTTGTGCTGGAAACAGTGTTGATAATACAGAAGCACAGAATCACAGAATGGTAGGGGTTGGAAGGGACCTCTGGAGATCACCTTGTCCAATGCCCCTGCTTGAGCAGGTTCACCTAGAGCAGGGTACACAGGACTGTGTCGAGGCGGGTTTTGAATATTTCCATAGAAAGAGATTCCACAACCTCTCTGGGCAGCCTGTTCCAATGCTCTCTCACCCTCACAGCAAAGAAGTTTTTTCTCATATTCAGGTGGAACTTCCTGTGTTCTAGTTTGTGCCCATTGCCCCTTGTCCTGTTGTTGGGCACCACTGAAAAGAGTCTGGCCCCATCCTCTTGACACCCACCCTTCAGATATTTGTAAGCACTGACAAGATCCCCCCCTCAGTCTTCTCTTCTCCAGGCTGAACAAACACAGGTCTCTCAGCCTTTCCTCATAAGAGAGGTGCTCCAGTCCCCTGATCATCTTTGTGGCTCTCCACTGGACTTGCTCCAGCAGTTCCCTGTCCTTCTTGAACTGGGGAGCCCAGAACTGGACACAGTGCTCCAGATGTGGCCTCACTAGGGCGGAGTAGAGGGGGACGATAACCTCCCTCGACCTGTTGGCCACATTCCTTTTGATGCACCCCAGGATACCGTTGGCCTTCTTGGCCACAAGGGCACAGTGCTGGCTCATGGTCAACTTGCTGTCCACCAGCACTCTCAGGGCCTTCTCAGCAATGCTACTTTCCAGCAGGTCAGCCCCCAAGCTGTACCGGTGCATGGGGTTGTTCCTCTCCAGGTGCAGGACCCTACACTTGCTCTTGTTGAATTTCATTCAGTTCCCCTCAGCCCAGGTCTCCATCCTGTCCAGGTCTCGCTGGATGGCAGCACAGCCTTCTGGCATATGAGCCACTGCTCCCAGCTTGGTGTCGTCGGCAAACTTGCTGAGGGTACACTCTATCCCTTCGTCCAGGTCATTGATGAATATGTTGAACAGAACCGGACCCAGTACAGACACCTGGGGAACACCGCTAGTTACGGGCCTCCAACCAGACTCTGCGCCATTGATCACAACCCTCTGAGCTCTGCCATTCAGCCAGTTCTCAATCCACCTCACTGCCCCCTCATCTAAACCGCTCTTCCTAAGCTTACCTATGAGGATGTTATGGGAGACAGTGTCGAAGACCTTGCTGAAGTCAAGGTAAACAACATCCACTGCTCTCCCAGGGACGTTTTAGTTTTAGTTACTGTTTTAGTTACTGCTGAGCCAAGGCCTTTTCCGCTTCTCACACCACCCCACCAGCGAGCAGGCTGGGGGTGCACAAGAAGTTGGGAGGGGACACAGCTGGCACAGGTGACCCCAGCTGACCAAGGGGACATTCCATACCATATGATGTCATGCTCAGCATATAAAGCTGGGGGAAAAAGAAGAAAGGGGGGGACATTCGGAGTGATGGCATTTGTCCTCCTAAGTAACCGTTACGCGTGATGGAGCCCTGCTTTCCTGGAGATGGCTGAACACCTGCCTGCCGATGGGAAGTAGTGCATGAATTCCTTGTTTTGCTTTGCTTGCACACGCAGCTTTTGCTTTACCTATTAAACTGCCTTTATCTCAGCCCATGAGTTTTCCCACTTTTACTCTTCTGACTCTCTCCCCCATCCCACCATGGGGCAAGTGAGTGAGCGGCTGTGTGGTGCTTAGTTGCCAGCTGGGCAACCACAACATCAGGACAAGAATATAACATAATTTAAGTAATTATAATGGTTAAAAAAAGGCAAGTCTTCAAAGTCGGGAGGTATTGCTGCAGGGAACACTCCTCCGTGGCAACCAAGATTACCTGGAGAATGTTCAGAAGTCAATGAACAGGCTCTGATTTGATCTCAATGAGATTTGGATCAGTCCATTGAAGTGAGTTACTTCTAAGCACTATTCCTGTCCGTCAGACTCGTGTATCTCACCACTGTGTATGAAGGTGCCTCTCTCTCATCCATAAAGATGTAGCAAAAAAAAAAGTATTGAATATGAACGGAATTGTTAACATGCATTCAGCACACAGACCCCGCAGCAGCACTGCCAAGCAAGTAACTCACAGCAAGTGCATTTGTTTATTAAGTCATCTCTATCATTTTTCTCAGCTCTAATAGCAAGCTACTGTTTTTTTGTGTTTCTAATAAGAGCAACTGTTATCTGGAAACAATCCCCTAAATTTCATTCTTCAGCAGTAGTGTTGTACAGGTTTAACATCATACAGTTTTGCCAAACAAACCTTACCTAGCTCAAAGTAGGATCAGCATAACAAAATTAACAACATTTTAAGTCTTTAAGAGCCTGAAAAAGAAAGTTTCAAAGTAAAATAACAGGGTTGAGTGATTGGGTATTTGTGTTCAACCCAATCCTTCCTCCACTGATGGCAATGGGAAAATTGCCACTGATTTCAGAGACTGCAGAAACTATGTTTATACTCAAAATCTGCATTGCTTTAGGGAGCGACTGCCACCGTGAATCATAAGACTCTGAGAAAGAAATTCACAAGCTATATATACTATGACTTGCATTTCCAAATCATACACAAGTACAAGCAATTTTACATAACACTGGAAGATGAGACTTCCTTCAGGATACATCCATACCTGTTTCCCAGAACAAATCTGTGTTTACCCCAGTGCCAAGACCCAGGTGCTAGCCGCAGAGCGAGGCCGGCCCCGGCAGACCTCACACACAGCATTCCCGCTGAAGGCTGCACAGCTTCCAGGCAGTCTCCAGGACTGGGCTCCATCTACCACAAAACACAAAATGTTTGCAGAAAGTCTTTTTTCATATGTTTAATGAATCCAACGTCTATTTTTTAGCCAGCGCTCACAGAATTTTTTATTAACAGTATTTATATGAGGTAGCCTGGAGGTGTGTCATACTCCAATGGAATATAATTCTTTTATTAAACTATTACATTTGTTAAATTAATTTAATAAGCTCCTACACAATCTCATTTGGAAAAAGAAAAGCGATCTTACAGTAATTCATTCATAGTGCTCTCTCCTGATAGCTCTGGCTTGAAGAGATCAGCAGTCACTTTAGATGAGCAAAATGCAACTTCTAATCAGATATTTATGAAAATTGTTATAAAATTAAGAGAACAGCAAAAAACCCAAATTGCATGACTCTTCCAAACAAAAGTACAGCTTATTAAAAAAAAAAAAAAAAAGGCAAGGCAAGAACCCCGAACTCATCTACATTTACTATGAGAGTTGCCTATACTGTATTTTGCAAGTGTCTTAAGAGAAAATCTAATGTTAAGTAAAACATGATGCTTTTTATTCTTCTACGCAAATAGCAACAGTAGGCTAAAACTGACAGAATCCACCAAGAGTATCTCCTCTCTCAAAAAGTTATCCTGACAACAAAACAGAAATTAACACACCACTGTGATATTAACTTAAAATGGTAAAACTTGCCTAAACGCTATGTGGGAGCTTAATAGAAGATGCTCAAATGGCCCTGGAGTTGCCTCAGAATGGGTGGTGAACTTCACTCAGGAAGAGAGGGATGCAAGGAATTAGATTCAACTGCTAAGGTGGCACGAGCAGGACCAAGGCAGCCCTCGCTCATCCTCCTCTTGTTTCCTCCATAAGTGCTTGTGGCAAAAAAAGACCCTCTGGCCTCCTGGCAGCTACCTTGCATCCTCCTGCAGGCCCCCCCACTCTACCCCAAAACTTTACATCATTCAGCCACCACTCCCCTTAAATACCTACACACCTCTAGCTCTGTATGTGCCCAAGAGACCACTATACCAGAGCAATTCAGCTCAGGCAACAAACTGTTATTTTTCTGCCCTGCCTGACTTTCCCTGCAGGGGAACTCAGCGCTGGGTCTGCAAATGGGATCCCCGTGGCTGTGCTCCAAGCTCTTGCTCAAGTCCTGGTCACTGTCCTTCACCTTGTCCCTGCCCTGCTTGTGCATTCTTGGCTGACTCCTGACTCCACTGCCCAAGCTCCCAGCCAGGCTCCCCAGTTTTATTTCAGCCTTGCCTGCTCCCTGTGACAACCTCCCCTCCCAGCAGCATTTGGATTACATATAATCCAATTTCTGAATTTCATGTGAGCTTCTAGAGATGTTCTCACCCTGCTCTGCCCCATGGCTTTCCCGGTTACGCGAGCGCTAGCATGTGATTCCTGATAGAGGAGTTTTACTTCCTACCTTTTTCTTGCAAACATGGTGTAGCTAACATTCTCATGTGGTCACTGCAGCACACATACTCCTCAAAATGTATTGACTTTGCAGTAGGATCCAATGTTACAGAATTTCTTAAATTCATGGGGTCTTTTTCATCAATACTCCTCACAAAAGTTTTTGTCTGTTTGGTTGTTCTTTTGGTTTGGTTGGTATTTTTAAGCAGATGATACACTTTCTAGGAGATGCATCAACACAAAACACAGAGAAAGGTACACCAGCGTACACAGAAGCAAGGTATAGCCATGTTTGCATAAGCAGCAGGCCTCTCAAACCACAAATGCACCCTGCATTTTATTTAAGCAACTCCTTTTTTTTATGGGTTTTCCCCCAAAACTATCTGAAAGGGCTAAATAAGATAAAAACTTTTCATAGCTTACAATCAAAACAGATTAGCAATCCATCAAAGCTATCTAATGAATTAAAAACATGCTATGCCTACATATAATACAATACAGGTAATTAGATCCAAATTACGCTGGGAGGATCACTGCTCAACACAGCTTGACAGACTTTGGGTCCATAAAATAATAAACCATAAGCACGACATTATATCTGATTCTAGACTTACTTGAAAGGTATGTAATTAAGTAGCCAGCCTCATACTGAAGAGATACCAGAGATTCTTATTGCCCATTCAGAAGTTGTATCAAAGTTACCAAAACAAACTTCCAGTCAAGAATGATGATTTTTGAGTGCTAATTATCCACCACTCTGCTGCTTCTGTAGTGATTTACACCCATGCAAATCAGTACATGACAACTTTGCAGTCCTCGAACTAATGTCCACTTCGTATGAATCCCTGAACAAGGTACTGGGCAGCAAAGACGCGCTCCTTTTGCCCCTCGAAGAAGTACCAAAGGCAGCATGACATAGGTCAGCCAGGAGCGATGTGATCTAGCAGGATGGAGAACCTCTGGGGGATAATCAGTATGAATACAATGAATGTTTTCTGTAGCTGTTTTTGCTAGGTTTATCCAAGACGTGGTGTGAGTGTTAGTACTCCCCCTGAGCATGCAACTCAGGAGAATCAAACCTTCACGTCATACATTTACAGCTAGAATATTTTTTAAAAACCTCTCAGTACAGTAGCAAAGTAGTAACACTTTGGTGTCGGTTACCTTTTAGACTTTGATGCACCTTTAAATAGGCATGTCACAATAACATAACCAGATGCATGCTGCCCAAAATAATAATCCCAAGACTAATTTTGTTGATGTAAGTGGCTCTGGAACAGGAATATTTTATCTCCGTTTGATTCCAGTTAATTATATAAATTAGGGCCTGTACACAGTCTTAATGGTCAGAGACTTTCAACTTAATAAATACACGTGTATTGAATAGAAAGAACCACGACTAAATGAAGTCATTACAATCATCTCAGTCATTTACACACGTTTCAGGAAGGAGCTCAATAATCACTAAAACTGCAAATTTCTGACATAAAAAAATTCCCCCAGAAGACAGTATTCTACATAAGTAGGCTTCAAAACCAAAAATGTTTTTGATACAGAAAGATTTAAAAACAAGGCTTTGACTGTAAATACACTTCTACACCAATAGATAAAAAGATATCAGTCTTCAGAACTTATTAGTATTTGGTAAAGGCATTTAGTCTTTTACAGAACTTAACTTTTTAATCAAGTCTGAGTAGTTCCTAAACTGTCACGCATGTCAAAACCTCCAAGTCATATTGGCTAAAAGAAAAAAATAAGCTAGAATACATGTGTAATAAAAAGTTATATTAATCATCATTCCCCATTTCTTAGAAAAATCACCAAGGTATTACCAAAAATTACACCTACCAGGTGCATCCTGGAAAGAAAAAAAATATGCTGATTAGGTTTATAAGCATGATCAGCTAAATGTTTCACCACTGAGGATTCATTATTGGTTCTACAGTAACTGCCTGCATTTTCATATCTACCGTGGGGAAGGACAGAAAAAAAATATACCGTTAACTCCAATAAAACATTTTTGTTACAGATGGAGTTGATCTCAGTGGAACTACAAAATGAATAAAATATTATCATAAGAAACAGGATTTGCATCTCTGCATGGATATGAAAACTTAGTTTTATTAACAGCTGCTTAACGTATCTGTAAAACAGTAGAAAGCATTCCTCCGCTGCCGCTCTACCCACCAGCACCATTACTCCAACAGAACATTACTTTTAATCATTATTTATGTACTTCTGCACAATAGTCTTTGTGCACACAACATACTTGAAAAACAAATCAACCAGTATCACTGACTTCATCTCATGTTCCTGACCATAACAGCTCCTCCCTCTCACCTAGAAAACCTATTAAACCACTTCCTGAAAAGACCTGCCAGAACTTGTGTTTGCAGATTGCCGGACTTGCTGGTATCCTACAGAAAGGATATTGTCCCACCAATTTGAAAAAGGTCACCTTTCAGTGGAAGACATTCAAATAATCTTGACTACTATGATTCTGTATGGAAAGATACCACAAACACAATGCTATTATCCATCTCTACCCACATGTTTAATGAGATTACTAGTCATGTGTTACATTATGTGCTATATGGAACCGATCGACAAGAAGACTACTCCAGAGTTAGCAGTCGGCATAACAGACAAATTTGCTATAAACTTTAATACAAGCAGTTTGCCCTGGATGTGGGTTGTTGGGGGTTGGGTTTTTATTTTTTTTGAAAGTACTAAATAAAGTTTACATAAGTCAGTGTAAAGGCTCCCACTGATTTTTAAGACACTTTTAGCCAGGCCCCAAGTTCTCCTTGAGCAGAAGTTAACTTATAACTTTTTACTTGAGAGCAGAGATTGCTGGAAATCAGAATTATTGTATTTTGTGGCAAATCCAACCATCAGAAACAGAAAGTCTAAATTAAACATGAAAAATTCCAAGAAATCAAACAGAAAGAAACCTTCACCTATTATTCACAGATTGACTTGGGTATGAGGTACATATTAAAATACACAGCAGCAAGTGTAAGTGATTCCGGGCCTGCACAAGAGAACAATCTGTGTAAGAAACTTTTCTGGCAAAACTTAGATCCCTGAAAGGCATAAGAAGCTAGGTGAGCCTTCAGGACAGCTTCATGGAACCCATATGCCTAAATCCTGCACCTGAATCCCATTTTGTACACTTAAGTCTTCGGTGGATTGTGGTCTGCATCACTACAGATAATTATTATTGATAGCTTGACACAAAAAACTCCACAAGACCTAAATCCTTCTCACTACAATGTTATCACCTTAGGCACAGCCATACTGGACCTACCAATGTTGCGTTGTTTTCAGGGAAGAGGTGGGGGTTAAACCCCAGTCTGAAATGCCTACTGCCCTCCATGAGAAAGTATCTATCTCAATGATAAATGCAACAGTTCCGTAGAAAAAACTGTCTATCTTCAGTGATACTAACTACTAGATATAATTAATTTGACAAAAGCAGGTCTACAACCAGTACAGGTTCTGTTCAAACCTGTCTTAAGTAGATGCTTACGAAAAAACAGTGGTGTATGAAATACAGGTGCAGTGTTATGAAAATATTATAAAGACTACAAACAGCTATGCCGCAGCAATCCAAAAAATATCTCCAAAATGCTTCTTTTCTGTAAAGATGGCCAAAAAAAAGAAAAAAACCTAACTAATTAACAGAGAAGATTCTTTTCATTTCTAAGAAATTTTTACAGTAGCAATAACGGAAAACAGTCTTCTGTTTCTCTTAACAGTGTATTTAAGTTTTTCTTAACAAATAGATGCCGGGTTAGATAAAGGTCAATCTAGGCTGGTATTCCAGCTACAGGAGTACGTGCCTGGGGAGAGACTTAAGAAGCAGGAAAGTACAAAGTGATCAATCCTCCGCTGTAGTTTCCCAGCATTCAACCACTTATAGTTTAGGGACTTTCTAAGCCAGATGCTTTTGCTGCATTGTGAAGCTCTCCTCCATCAATTTGTCATTTTGAACCTGCTGGAACCCATTTACATTTCTGACTGCCACAGCTTTCGGAGGCTGTTAAGTGCATGATTTAATCACATGCTGCGTCAGAAAACTTGCATTTATTTTAAACCTGCTGCTATATAACTATCACTGGGTTTCCCCTACTTCACATTCTGTGAAAGAGAGTGAATATCAGTTCCCTGTTTCTCTCTCCACAATGTTTGGGAATTTACATACATTAAAATATCACCCACCAGTTACCTTTTTCCAGACCAATCTGATGAATTTCTCATTTTGTGGCAGTCTTTCCATGGCTAGGCGTGTAATTCTTGCCCTTCTCTACAGTTTTTTTAGGCTCTACTGTATTCCTTAATGTATTCTCTACCTAAATATTTTCCTCTTTTTCTAGGATACTTGTGAATATGCCAAAGAATGCAGTTGTGGTAAAATCACCGTTGGGCTATCAACTAATTAATCAGCTTTAATGAATCTTACACAGTCATAGTTTTAGATTATCAAGTAGCAAGTATCTAAATGTAAGCTTACACAGCAAAAAGCTGAGTAAGAGTTACTGGAGAATCATTACAGTCCTGAAAAACTCTACTGTCTTCTGAAAAAAAAGTCTTAAATAGTCATGTTGCATAGACAGATGTAACGTATTTAACACACTTAAATTCCGTCACCACACTTCAGAACACAAGTCGAAAGAAAATAAGCCTCATTCTTTTTTATTCTAGGTTTGGGGGTTTTTTTAAAGCTAAAAATGTCACTAGGATAAATACAACTTCTTGAAACAAGACAGCTGGTTATCTTGATACTCTTCCACTGATGAATTCAGTTGCAAAACCCTAATCCTTGCAGTTCTTAGACTAGTAGTATATGACAGGCAACTGTCTTTTAAAGAAAAAAATCTGTGCATGAAACAAAAGCAAATAGTCTTTGGAAGAACTTCAGTGAAAGGTTTCAGACTGAAGTTAGTCTGACTCTGCAGTTCCTGCTTCAAGTTCACTTCATGGGCATAGTCTGCTGTTACCAACAATACAGAGCTGCGTTATCTGCTACAGTATCTTGACACAAAGATCCAGGAAGAAAAAAAACCCCACATGGTCCCAAAAGTTTGTATTGCATGCAAACAAAGCAGAGAGAAGCCTGATAAGAACTGACAGGGAAATATTTTGGCAAAAAGTTACAAAATATTTCAGTAGGCATTACATAACAAATTACACAGCCTTCCTACCCGTTTATTAAAATGCTTGTACGTGGCAATGTCGGAAGGAACATGCCAGAATGAAAACATCAGTCAACTCTGTTTAGAACCCCGCACAGTAAGGCTTGCAAAGCATTACGTGTAAAGAAACAAGAAATCCAGTTCTTCAAGCACTGTCTTCCGTTCTCCTTGTTGAAAAGTGGCTGCAATTAACATTTTATTTGCAAACAATTGGCCCTGGATTATTCACAGGAGAAAAAAAAAAAATGGAAAGACTTGGCAAGTAATTTAGCCAATGCATGGTCCATCTTTAGGCTTCTTTGAAAATGGGTCAAGTTCTATGCTCTCTTGCCTTTTCTCTAATTTTGTCTCCCAACGATTATACTCTGCTGACTTCAGGCTCCTCATGGCAAAAACCCTTTCTTGCTCCAGTTCTGTAGTAAGACCATTTACCTCTTCCTTGCATTACCAAAAAAAAAAAACCACCCCCACACCCACACCACCAAAGAAAAAAACCCCACAAACCACCAAACACAAAAAACCCAACAACTAATGCACATGTACTAGGGAAATTTTCTAAAGCACAAGAGCGGCTACAACTATTTCTCATTAATGCTGTTTCAAATTTACCTCAATCTACAAAGATGTGAACATTAGCAAAGTAAAATGGGAATAAAAATATTGCCGCTACATTTTGTTCTTTTTATATAAATGAGTTCTCTTGTTTCTGAAGCCAAATATAGAGCACATGAATGCACTGACGATTATCTAGAAGGGTTCATATTTTACTTGCAGTATATGCCAAACGTAATTTGCTGCAGGAAGGGTTTTTAAAGCAAGTCCCTGTTCAGTCCTTTATACTTCACAGTTATACTGTGGATGCCAAAACACTCCAATGTAAGCAAGTCTGGCTTCCACTAGAATTGTGCTCTCAGATGCTAACCTTGAAACTTGCAGAGTTCTAAAAGATAGCTGGGGGGAAAATGCTGTTAAAAGTATACTTTGATCATCTAAATCTACAGAATTTTAACTTCTTGCTTAATTCAGCAAGACCACTCATGCTTAAAGTACACCTTTAAATAATTGGGAGAGAAATGGGAAAACAGGGCAAGAGTGTTCAACTCCTGCAGAGTAAGAACTTGCCCTGACTGTACAGCTTCCTTTGCTTTCTTAAACCCCCACTTTTTAGCTGGTAAGATCAGCTTAAAGAAAGCGATGGAATACTATTCTGACTATGGATTTATATCAACATATAGACTTCTTAGAGTAAAATAAATATAATAAAACATTTTAAAATTCATTCCCCTGCAAACGGTACAATGCTTTAACAGAACTGCTGCGTGTTAAAGTCCGGGGGGGGGACCAAAACAGAAAAGGTAAAATAAGTTGGTTTTTTTTAAATCTTAATTCTATCTAAAATTTGCATTATGTTTCCTAGGACATCAGAAATTCCTGAAAGATGCAGACAAATAAACTATTTAATTCCTATCCTAAGTTAAAAGTATTTCCCATTCACTGGTATAATGCCAAAGGAAAACTGTGATTCAAAACACTTTTATACCTCACTGAGACAACCTTGTGGGAAGATAAACATAATGCTCTGTATGGGGTCCCAACAGTATACCTTGGAGATGCATAGCCTGCAAATTCTCAAGTTCAGATACCTGCTATCAGACACAACCATGTTATCTAATTTAATTCATCAGCTTAACAACTAAATTTAACATGAATTATGGTATTTTTCATTCCATTTCTATCATAAGACCATTCCAGACTCTTACAGTGATTGGAATAATATTCTAGTTTCCAGAGTGGATCTACGCATAGGCATCCTTTGTTCTAAAGGCAATGCTGTCCTAAAAAACCAAGTTTTCCCTCATACAGTATTCAATCCATTGACCTTATCAGCCCATCCTAGTTACCCCTCTTTCCACCTGCTCCAGTTTGAATGCACCACTCCTAAGCACAGAAAACCAAATTTACTCAGTATGAAATATGATGAGGCCTTACCAGTTCCTTATATAACAACATCAAGACTTTCTTACCTCTATCAGAAATCTCTCTGCTGATAAACACCATTCCAGGATGTATCTCAAGAAATTTCCTCCAGTTAGAAGACAGATTGTTATCACTCTCAGTATTGCTAAATATCAACCTGTAGTGAAAATGCTACCTAGTCATTAACGCTTATCTATCATTTGTGACGTTAAAGCATACCTACCACACAGAACTGGTATAGTCTGTAAAAACAATTATATGTTCTTTAATTTAAATCCAAGATTGTGTGTTTTCAATTTTTGAAACCTTCACACAATGCCCAGAGAAAATAGTATTTCCATACCAGAACACTTACAGAACTTTGGTCCTGATTCAGTAAAGCATTTATGCAACTTCAGATTGGAAGCATTCCCATCACATTCAGTGGATGACTTCAGAAGGCTAAAGCCACGCTTCAATGCTTTGTTGGACTTAATGGGTTAACATTTCAAGGTGGAACTTTCAAAGGATCCTCGAGGCTCTTTTGCACTTAACTACCTCGGTCTCCTCTGGATGTTAAACTTTTAAAATGCAAAAAGCAAACTGTTTTTGTTTATCCACTCCTCTGAATGGATATACCCAGCGCTAAGAGCTAAGCATGTGTTCTCTGCTTCTTGCTTTGAGCTAGAACTCTGCTCAGTGCCTTCACACATTTACAGAAGTGAAGTCTCATTTTCCACTGTTCTCCCGATGCCTTCCAAGCGCAAATCACTACAAGAGGACCATGTGTGACCATATGCTAAATTAAGTTTCCCAGGAGACTTCATTCATCGTCTCCCCAGAAACTAGCGACTAACCTACGTACTTGCAAGGAGATGCCGTTTAATTCAAAATCGCGTAGTTTATTCTTAAAAATTAAACTAGGAAAAAACCCCAGATAAACATAACCGTAAGGCCATTTTCCTTACCAGACTATAACAAAGGCGGAGGCTTTTAAGATCACGCCCAACCTGTCAATTGCACAGAAAGGGCGTTAAACACACGGTGCTGCTCCGTAGCAATCTGTACCGCATGCAGTCTCCAAACACGCCTTCTGTTAATTTGTGACACTGCATATTTTGCTACTCGAGAGCAGAGAAAACCATCGCTGTGGAAGCTATTTATTCTGCCTCCAGGTGCTTCATAAATATTAAAAGAGAATAGATACGAGCTGCTACACAAAAACTTTACAACTCCGCGGGAAGCTGCCCCGCCGCGAAATTCTCGGGGCACGCAGGAGTGCGAGCGGGACCCCGACACCTCTCAGCGGCGGCTGGGGCAGCACCCCACCACAGACCGGCTCCGGAGCCCGCTCCCCCGGGACCGGCCGGCGGGGCCC
>WAAD01010516.1:9812-23453 GCA_013389945.1 Fregata magnificens | reverse complement strand
GGGCGGTCCGCGGCCGCCGCTGCTGGCGGGCAGAGCGGCCGCCGGCACCAAGTACCGCGCGGTCCCGGGTGCGGTGCCGCAACGTGAGGCGGAGAAGAGGAGCCATCCGGGAAAGGTTATCCCCTGGCAGCCAGGCCAAGAGCCGCGGTCAGCCGTGAGGGGTTAGCGCGAGCGTGGAGCTGCCCTTTGCAATTCTTCAGGTGGTATTTAGTTATAATGAGACTATCTACATGGAGACCTCAGGAAAGGTGGGCAAGGGGAGTGCTGCAAGGGTAAAAGCATGGGAAAGCAGGCATGCCAGATGAGAAAGAGATTATACAGAAGGATGAAAAATAGGAGGGATAGGGCTGGGCTAGCTGATAGTCGCTGAAGATGTAAGACTATTCAAAATGACAGCTATTGGCTTTCAAGGCAATAAGACTCAGTGGGAAATTTCATTTCTCTCTGGTTTCTAAGTAATTTCCCAATGAATGTGTTGGGCACCTGTTGGCAGGCAGTGATTAAGCAGGAAAGGGTAAGAGGTAACCTCCTTACCCCACCCAGTCATTACCTACTAACAAATGCCTAGCTACAAGATATAATTGCTACTTAAAGGATGTGATGTTTATAAATATATATATATGTAATATATAATATTTATAATTCCATGTAAAAAAATGGAACTTCTGTCAAGGTTACTGAGGCATTTATCATGTTCAACACAAAGAAATGCTAATTGAGGGACAGATGTAAATACCACTGAACTTTTTTTCATCAGCTTCCACCTGAATTTGATGTAAAAAATATGTCATAATACATGTATACAACAGTTGTTTGGGTTTTTTTTTTTCAGTGAGAAAGGCCACAAAATAAGTAACCCTAAAAGAAGATACAAAATATTCACACTGAAGAAACATTTATCTTAAAAAATACCGGAGAGAAAAGACTGGTAGGGGAGTGGAAGACTCAACCCCAACCTACATTGTACAAGAGAAGGAACATGATACCAAGTCATTGCAACAAAGATAAAAAAAAAAACAAACCCAAACTAATAAAAGCTTATGGTTATATATCTACATACTGTCACACAGACTGACCTAAGAAGACTAATCTAAAGACAATGGAAAAGGTAATTACCACACAGTATGTTATCAGAGAGAATTATTACTTCATGTAGAAATATGTTGCAGCTTTTTCATATATTTTGTGAAAGCATATGAAGTTTAATCACCGGTTTCATTATTTGGGAACAGCAAAGGACTCTCTCATAGCTGGAATCTGCTCCATCTACCAGAAACTGTCTGTAGTGTTTTCTGCAAACAGACAGATGCATATAACATAGTAAAGAACTTTATTCTTTCTAGGATGTGCCTTACACATTTCAAATTAGGGAGATATTTGTTGTCAAATGCATTTGTCTTCTGAGATCAAAATTTTTAAATCATTTAATTCTCACCTTAAATTACAACCTTTGACATCCGAAGTCTTTAACTGAAAAGGGTCTACAAGGAACCTATGGATTTTAAGTTTCATAAACATCAAGCCCACAGGGAACACAAAACAAATCATATTTCTTTGGTCCACAGGATACAGAGGTTTTAGAATTATGTATGGTACAGCTAAGAGAGAGTTTAGTTAAACTTCTCTCTAGAAGAGAATAAAAAATTGACTATTTTTTAGTACTGTATTTCTGACTATGCATCGCTGGATGCTTCTGAGGCATCTGTATGTATCTGCTTCTGTTTGTAAATGTCAAGAACCATGAATTATGAAGGAAAAGAGCAATTGGTTTTGATACTTTTTAATATCTATTAACAAAAAGAGAGTTAACAAAAGGAAGCTTTACACTAAAAGTGCTTGCACAGAAAGTAAAAAAAAAAATCAAGATTGCTTGGTGGTAAGTGTATTTAACAGGTTTCCATATTCAGTTTTAAGACGATCTGATGCAGCCCACTGTACAAAGACACTGCAGTGTTGTCTACAATTACTTGAGATAGGGACAGATTTTCAAGAACAGTCAAGGAATTCACTCAAGCTAAGAAAGGCAAGATGATAGGAAAAAAAAAAATCTATTTGTGTTTGCCTGAACATGTGAGTCAGCAAGTGCCTGCAGTGTCTATTTTAGTGTGGTTTTTTTGTACAGTCAACTTACTCCATCCTCGAGGCACCCAATTGTTCCTTAGTGGGCGTATTTGGTATCATAAAACAGCTGAAGCTACAGTCGTCTTGGAGCTGTGCTGGAGTATAGCTTTACATAAGCCAGTAGTTTCCGCCTAGAGAGTGCATTTGGGGAAGCTCTTAAAATTAAGTGTTCTGTTGGGAGCTGAAAGTGGTGCTCCTGTACCAATTGACCATGGCTGATGAAGTGTGAAAACTGACATCTTTTCCTGTGTCAGGAACATCTAATTTGCAAGACCGGGAAAGAGCAATAGGGAACAATTTGTAATTTCTTCAAGTATGCATTCACAATGATAGCAAACCATAATTCATTTTAAAATTGATGACACTTATGCAAAGCTATTGATGAGAAAATATATTGCTAGGTAATTCTTAAAGTAGTGATTTTGTTAAGTCTCAGTGGTTATTGTGCCTTTTTATGCTGTTATATCCTGAATATGATATTATAAAACAAAAAAGCATATTAATGATATAATTTATTTATACAAAGACGTACTTGTTGCTAAGCTTCACTGAGGTTTTGGCAAGACAACCTCAAGTCATATTTTGCCTATAAAACTATTATTAAGTTTTTAGGCCAGGGGGGAAAAAAAAAGCAAATTCGAGTCCATATAAAGCAAATATAGTCAAAAGGTCATAATCTTTAATTCAAAATATACTGTGTATGTTTTCAATTTTTGTTAAATTTAAAAAAAAAATCTACACTACTTGATTCAATGCCTCCTAATTTTTTTGTTAATTCTTGTTTTGTCTTGCCTCCTACTTTGTTGAAAAAGCCTCACTATACTTATACATCTTACTTTATTTTATTTTCTAGGTAATATAAATGTTGTGTCTTCTCTAACTTAGCAAGAAGTACTTTTGTGATATGCCTCTATCTTAATGATGTTCTTGTTCCAGCTGAAGTCACTGATGAATTCTTTTCAGTGTCTGATAGTACTTTCAGGCTAATCCAGTATTTTTAATAGAATACTGCAGTTATGGAAGAGTCCTGCCAGTTCTCAGCTCCGAGGAATAATCCTTTATTTTAGCAGCATTGTTTGCCCAAACAGATATGCCAATTAAGTACGAGAAAAATAGGGTAAAACCAGGACCTCAATTAGGTCCTGGTTTTACCCTATTTTACAGCCACTGCCTACTATATAGACACAGGCCCAAGCCCTTGGAGTGGAATGTGTTGATTTCTATATGGAGATCAGTGCATATGAAAAGATCATTAGCACTGCAAAGAGCCACCTGAAAGTTAGCAAACACCAGAATTAAGGTTAGTCGTCCCAGTGCAGTTTAATATCCTTTGGTGCGAACGTTGCAATCATGTAAAATGCTATAGGATTGCAGCTCCTCTCACTGCATGGGATAATCCCGGTGAATGAGACTGCTTTCCTCAGCTTGAGCCCTATCCCAGTTCTTCTCGCCTTCCCCCAGACACGACATTTTACTGTCACCCACCTTCTTGTCCTCCGAGCTGTAGCAGGGTGTTCTGGCACTCAGCATCTCTTCTCCCTCCTTCCCCTAACTGGATCTGCTACCATCCTTTGCTCACCAGCTGCCGTGGACCACTCAGCAAAGGAGACCTGAGAGGACTACTGGACATCCTTGCCAGAATGGCTGTGGCATTTTGTGCCACCGTTGGGGGTATTTTCATTGCTCCTGCTGTGGACTTGCTTTACCTATTTGCTCCCTCTCCCGCAGGCTCTTACCACTGTGTGTTCAACCAACATAGTTTCCTTCACCCCCAACCTGGGCGTAGTGATGGGTCACTGCAAGCAGGAGGGAGAATGTCGTTGCTCATGGCTCTGCTGGTTGATTTTGACCATGGTACAGCACAACTGCTCCACAGCTGCAGAGGAGACTGAATGGAGCATGGGTTAGGTAATGCTTGGCATGAACGGGGGGAGTAAAATCTGAGATACAGAGATTCTGTAAACAAATTTTTCAGAGGCATAGCAGGCAGCAACATTTGAACCAAATTTTGTAGGCAGGAAAGAGCACATCCCTGATAAGGAAGTGATTCTTCTAGCAAATTTAGCATCAGTTGTAAAAGAAGGTGACAGTAGAATTTTTCTAAGGGAGGATGGTAAAATGTCACGTGTTGGTTTGTTTTTGTAAATAATTACAAAACATTTTTTTCCTATTCTTATTTTCAAGGGTAGATGTTTGGTGAGAATCCATTTCCCTTACATAAATAAAGAATCGTAACATGAGCCATACATCCGTCTTCAAATTTTTGGCCAAAGTGATTGAAGTTCGGGAAGTTAACAAGTAATTGAAAATAAGGTTTTTAATGGACAGCATCAGATAATCCCAGAATTGGTGCTACAATGTAGGCAAAACATAGAACTTATTCATTTGTGCAACTAGTGAAGCTTTCTCAAGTTCCCCATGTTTAGTTGCTAGTTGCTTAAGTTTGGGGGAGGGAAGAGAAGGCATGTTGTATACATTATAACAGAAATTGTCTTGAGGATTTGGAGGAGTCTTAAAGATGAATTCTTATTCAAGTCTAATGATACTTAATAATAATGGCTCTTGTTTAAGCTAGGTGGTAATTCCACTTAATGAGAACATTTACCAATGACTATCTTTTTCACAGAGCTGTTTTTAACTCCTCTGATCATTGCTTTTAGTATTTCTTTGGCTGTGACGTGCAGAGAAATGTAATTGTAGTTGTTGCTGCCTTTCAGGCTATGTGAACTTGTTAACTGCTATGAACACTACGATCCAGCAGGTGTATGCCATCTCCCCCTTTCTTTGGTAATTACCTATCAACAGGTACAATTTCATGCCAGCGTACTATGTCACAGCCTTTCACATCATTGGTAGCTCAATGGATATATTCAGTGTTAGAAATATACATGGCACCATGGTTCCCATGTACTTACATGCAATTTTTTGGGAACGTGTGGATTATCGTGAACTGTGCAGCTGCTGGGGAAGCAGCATTAGTGTTAAATGATACCTATTAGCCAGGAATTCTTCTTACTGAGGATAGAAAGCATTCTGGTAATATCCCAATTAAAAAGCTACTGTTATGGTCTCTAATCTTGCCACCTCAGAAGAAAATTGCTAGCAATGTCAGCAGTAGCCATGTTCATATCTACTTTGCAGTTAAAGACTTTGGAGGAAATTTGGTCACTATACCAAGCATGGAATTTAGGTTATTCTTCTGCCTCTTAATCAGACACACAACCTTCCTCCTACCATGCACTCTCTGAAAGATTTTGCATCGCTCAACTAGGTTTGGTCATAAACAAGTTAATCATGTGCAGCCTAGACCACTGAGGGGATATGCACTAGCCCAACCATCAGGAGAAAAGACTACTCATTTGGAAGTCTTTCGGGGGGCTCCTGACAATGATGTGAGGAAAAGTATCAAATAATCTAATAGGAGTGGATCTGTACAGGGACGCTATTGGTGCTGAGAGCGTGACATCCATACCATAGGCAGTTTGGGTGGGGGTTACTTGGGAAAAGCCCTAGTCCAGTCCCATGGATAGAATAGCTGCACGTTAGAGTACAGTAGCGGCACTCCTGGGGCGTAATGTCTCTTTTAGTTTCAGCTGAGAAGAAGTCAGTTTGCACACTCAGAAACTGCTCTGTGATATGAACCAAGTAGATAAGTTAGGACGATCAGAAGATTTGCTTCAAAATTGCATGCTTTATCCAAACAAAAATGCTAAACCAGACGCACCCAAACTATGCCAGTGTTGGAAGTACTACCTTTAGATCTCCTGTGCCTGACTGACTGCCCAAGGAAAGAGTGTAAAAAGCTATACCCACGTCTGCCTCATTTCAAAGAAAGCTGGTTTCCTATGAAAAAAGTCAAGGCAGAGTTTCCCAGCAATATTTTTGACAGCTCCTACACTGGCTTAAAGTGGTAGTAGATGCAAACAGAGAACAGGTACCCTGTAAAGTCTATCCTTTTTATACTGGAACTAAAGTTATAGGCAGACTTTGGCCTAGTCCTTGATACCGCTTCCAAATACAAGCTTGCATGTAGCTACATAGATGGATTTGAAAACTTGCTAAAAACATTTATGTCTGGTTGTTTCTCATGCATGCAAATTTGGCCCATCTCTCTTAATTCATTAGAAAAAGTCATCTCAAAGAAAAAAGAAAAAGATATGCTATATAATCATGATCAAAATGTAATCCTCAAAATAACTTAAATTCCTCTGGTATTAATTGAACAGGATTTTAAGATTCAAAATACTTTCCATCAGGGATGAAGTATATTTAATCTTTTATTGCAAAATCTCTGGTTCCTTAATGTCAGGTTATAAGATATTGGACATGGAAAAGAAAGGCTAATGACTAATCTATGTAAGCTTATTTTCCTGAAATTTGCCACTGTGGGAGTACTAATGTGCATAAATTGAAAGCATTGTTAACCAGTGTTTATCTATATCTTTTCTGAGTGGGGTTAAATAAGCTGGTAGTTAAAATCCATAGCCTATACTAACTCCCACTACAGCTTACAGCAGGATTAGCGAAAGCGAAGCATTCTGTAAATAAAAGGCCAGGAGAGTTTTACTCCCAAATGCAGAGATTTACAGACAAACCCACAAAGAAAGTGGCAAATTATAGCTGTGTTGGGCAAACTTAAAAGACACCTATTTACATTGTGACTTGGAAGAATCCTCTAATTCTAACCAGTTACCCTCTCTTCATCTAATCTCAGATGTACAGTCAGACTCAGTAGCAAGATTTGGGGAGATTAAAAACTAAAGTGTATTAACTCTTCAGGCTGTGCTGCTGTCAAAAGACAGCAAGACTTTTCCCATATACACTCTGCAAGTGTGATGCCCAAAGATTCCAAGAAGTGTTTTTATGAGCAGATGTTATACACAATGAGGCTCAGTGAACCATACTTGAACAGAGCACTACTCAAAGGGGAGGATAGGAAGAAGGAAAGGAAGAACGATGTCTCTTGTTTTGTAAATCCCAGGGTCCATAGTGTGGGCCAAAATTTACATTGAATTATTTCCTAAGAGCCACTACAAGTAAATCAAATTAAATTTAAATTACATATCAGTCCAAATACTTTGAAAGCCTTGATTTTAATGGAAGGCAAAAGGTAAAACTACTACAGAGCTCACAAATGCCAGAGGAAGAGATTGTATTCTACAAAATGTAGAAAAAGAGTGAATTGGAAATTTAGCAAAATAAAAAAGAAACAAAGAAAAAAATCCCCTAATCACTCACAGAGGCAAGATAAGTGATCTTATAAAGCTTGATTCTAACTGAAACATTAATATGGAAAAATCTCTTCGTGTTACATAAAACCGACTCAAATTTAGTGTTAAGTCAAGTAGGGAAAGATTAGCAATCCTTTTTAAAAATCAGTGCTTTGAGTTCTTGTTCTTCCTACATATCTAATAATATTTTGAAAATAATAGAATTTTTCAGAGGAAGGGGGCACCTTTTTATAGTTATTTGAGATCTCCAGATAAAATACTCTATTTCATTATACAAGTAGATTATGATGAAGTGTTGCCCATTAAAGTTTGCCAAGCTTATTTCTCTAAAATTGATTAATCAATATTAGAAACCAAGTATTTAAAAAGGATATCAAAGTCTGACGTTATAAAATGTACTACTTTCATCTCTGCAACTCATATTTTACAGTTGCAATTCTCCTTTTCACCATTAAATTCCATATTCATTTCAATCAGCTGACATGGAAAGTAAAACAAACCATAACGCATAGAATGAGACCAAGGATAAACTTTTCTTCAGGTACACAGCTGCCTTCATCCCATTTCAGTTCTCTTTTGACAACTATTAGGTACTTAACTCACGTAAAGGAGGAAGGAAAACACTGGAAAAGACAACACTTCTTGATATGTTTGATATCTTCATAACCAGCCTGAATTGATGGCAGTTGGGGCTGCAACTACAGAAGCTCTTCATTCACAGGAGAAAGATACATGGTAGGTTGATATATATTCAATTCCGTACAGTTCTATACAGTATAGTGTGGGAAAGACAAGACAAATGAAGTAAAGGTTGATTATTTTACCAGTATGTTCAACTATTCAGAATAGTGTTTCTAAGCAATAGCAATTACGTTATGTTATACTTTTCCTACACTTTCACGTGTAGAAGTTTTGAGTAGCAGATAGTAGAACAAAAGCAACAGAAATGTGTAGGGATATATGCAAGTATTCCCCCATAAATGAGGTACCTGCTAAAACAGAAGCAGCTGTCTTATCTGAATCTGAAAAACTGCATATAAGGAGTAAATTACCACATGCACGAAAAAGAAAGAAAAAAAAATTTGTAATGGGCAACAATAAAATGTCTTGGCTCTTTTACTGTATTTACGTGTGCCATTCTACTTCAAATCACTGAAGTCAATGGAGAGAAAAGCTCCTGGCCTTTTGGACTACTGGATCTAAAACACAATAAAGAAAAAATAGAATAGAATATTACCACAGAAAATTACAACATGACTCTTAAAAATTTCTCCAAGTATGTGGAATAGATTAGCAACATCCTATCTACAGTGAGATTGTTCTTTACTTTTTTTTTTTTTTATTTGGAATCTATATCTAGACATATAATGACAATTGAAGAATCAAGTTGTAAAAGGTGGGATTAGAACCCAGAGCCATTTTGTGTGATGGCAATCAAATGAATTGGGAAAAGAAGAACCTATTTACCTTATGAGAAGACCCCTTCAGCATCATGGTAGTGTATAGGTGTAATTAAATTGCACTTACATACATGTAGCTTTGCATTTCCAGAGCAAGCAAAGCCTGATACTTTCTTTCTTGCAAGTATTTTTTCCCACTTTTGCTTCATGATACATGTCAATTGTTTATAGTCTTTTCTACTCATTTATTTCTGTCTGCAGAATTTTATATTCAGTTCAGTGAAACATGTACAATATAATATTATGACAATTGCAAAAGGATATTAAAAACTAAAATTTATCAAAGCCAGAATAAGCATTAAATTTTTGTTTGACTAAAGGAAACACAGTAGGGAAAAATGAGAGGAAAAGCCAATCAAGGCTGTCACACAAAGTTAAAATAAAATAAATGAGGAGTGTGATAATTTTCTCTTCACCCACCTAACTGGAGATCTGTTAGTATTTCCATGTGACACATACCTATGGTGTTTTGTTGGAGGACTATGCTTTTATAATACATAAAGGAAGTGAATTTCTCAGTAGACCTATTTAGTATTTCCTATTAATAACCACATTATCAGATTTAACAAAGGATTGTAATACAATTCTTCCATTTACTAGGGACATTTATTAAAGTACTGATAAGCTTTACAACTTTACTTAGGTGCAAATACAGATGCCACTACATTTTTAAGTACTTTTCCAGATCTGGCACTTTCAACAGTATCTTTCATATTTTAATTGTGACAAGTTCCATCAGCAATGGAACTTTTATGCAGCAGTTTCCACTAAGTTTTTCCCCCTTGAAGACATGTAAAATAAAACACACACAAACACCTTTACAAATAAAGCATATATACTCTGAAGTTAGACAGAAAACAAGTCAGTCTTATGTAGTGACTTAGTTCCAATAACCTATGTCATGCTGACCATTACTTTTGGAAAATAAGACATTTTTAAACTAAGCTATAAAATCTAAGTATGTCTTAAAATTTGAAAGAAATCAGTCATTGCTATGATACATTTTGAGCTAGAAATCATCCATAATAATGTTAATATTCTGCAAGGATGGACTGAATGAGAATGCTTTTGTTATGTAGTAACAATCTACCACCCTGGGAAAACAGTATCTGACCATGCAAGTCTCCTGTTACCCTGGGTCATCCGTTGCTGAGGGTGGGGGAAATGTGAAATAGGAAGCAAATGAGCAACTCAGGAGTACAGCAGCTCAACTTGATCGAGCCGTAGGAAACAGTGTGGGAACCCCACTCACCCACCCAGTACCCAGCCCTCAGAACCTCCCAGAGTCCAACAGAGCCCCCAAGTAGTGCAATGCTCCTAGTAGACTCTTGAGCTACCCCACACCTCCCCAGTGATCCCAGTACCCCCTAAAGCTCCTATCTGCTCTCTCAGCGCCCCTGGTACCTCTCAGAGCCCTCCAAATACTATTCTAGAGTCCTGCAGTACCCTGAGTACCCAGTACCCTGCCAGAGCCCCCCAGTACCCGCCCTGTATTTAGTGGCACTCCTTAGGTGACCACCATCATTTGCTTCTCAGCACTGTTAACTGCCTCAGAAGGCATCCTCAAAATCCTTGAATACATAAGAGCTCTTGGCTTTTTGATTGTTCCAGAAGCAAAAAAGGTAGCATGTCTTTTCCAAGGTCAGGGAATCAATCAGTGAAATAGCAGTCTGTTGCCAGGCCTGTGTATTACTCATAAAATCATCCTGTGTCTTTTTGTGCCTGGAGAATTCTTTTCCTCCTTTCTCCTCCCAAATAATTTTTTCTCCTTATTTTTCTCTCTTGCGTTTTCCAGTTTATCTTTCCTCACTTAACCTCTGACTTTCTCTGATGCTATAAAAAAGGACAGAAGGCAAGAGCCTACAGGAACCAGCACAGTCAGACTCTTGTCCTTGTCCAGCACTGCCTTTTAATTTGTGGGCGAGAACAGTAGGAGAGATCATTTCATGTTGCATATGTTGCTGACATGCGGAGTCAGAAAAAACAGACAGATTCCTGACTTCCTTTGAGAGTGACTTCCTCAGCCAGGGTACTATTCCCTTAATGAAGCAGCCACACAGTGCTAGGGCAGCCCAGCAACTTCTGTTGTAATATTTAAATACTATATGCATGGCAACATTTTTTGCCAGCTCTGCTAGTAATCTTGTTAAATTTACAGATGTGTTGGATTTTCATGTTTTCAGTTTTTAAATTATCAGAATAAAAAATAGCTCAATCTTTCTAATTTATTTGCAAAAGTCCTATTTTTGTCACAACTGCCTATTTTTAAATGTCAATGTCTCAGATTTAGGGCTTTTAACTTGAAGAGGAGGTGTAATGTAGAAGATCCAACAGTTAAAACTATGCAAAATACACTTTCATGTCTCTGAATGTTTCTGTATTCTTTCAGCTGTTCTGCCTTTAAATTCCCCAAATCAAGATATGAAGCTCATGAAAGGCTTGGCCTACTCTGCCTTTCACATCATTAAAATGTAGTGCTGTTCTTAGGATAAGCTTTGTTGCTGTCTGATAAATATTCATAAAAGTCAATGAATGCAATTCAACAGAGTTCTGTAATCTTGCAAAATAACTATTTCTAAAAATCTCATCAGCTCTGCTAAAATTGCCCTTACTTTTATACAATTTTCTCAGACAGCTAAAAAAAAAGTCGCTACTAAGAGTTAAGTATTATATTGTTTTATATTACAGGCACAGAATTATTAGAAAGTCTCTTCTAGTTTTTTTTTATTCCCTGTGGTAACAATAATGTTGCAGAAGCTGGTAGATGCTGAAGCAACACCAGAACAGTAAGGAGCAGTATAGGGTCCTGTTGTCCCGAAAAGTGGAATGTGTACCCGGTGTGCAAGCCAATCCACACAGGGTCGAGGTATTTCTTTATTACAAGTCTGCACAGAATCAGGAGCTAGGTGGTATTCCACAAATCTAGCTCAAACTCTCGGCAAACAGATACAATATTTATACAACCTAACTATACCTATGCATTTTCTAAACTTCGCCTAAAAGATACCATTGGTAATTAACTGCACACGATAGTTGTCTATTGGTCCATGTATCTCTTGCTTCAATTTACAATACTCTCCAGGTTACTGTGCATGTTCAAGGGGGGGGGGGGGGGGGGGGGGGGGGGGGGGGCCTGTGTCTTTTGGTCCTGAATTGAGCCGGTGATCGCGATCTCCCCCTGTTGCCTTTACCTTTCCTCCAGTTACCCCGGACTTTTGCTGACTTTATGCTTCTTCGGCAATCGTCCAGCTTCTTGAAGCCTTCTGAGGCAGGATGTTCCCTCTTATCAGTCTTTTAGCTCCTCTTCAATGGTATAGTAGTTAGTAAGGAATGCATGGTTTATACAAAGTAACCAGGCCTACACACTAAAGCTATTGATCCATGGACCCGCTTAGAGCATCCTAAATTAAGCAGTGTTACTATGACCTAGGTATTAACTTAAACACGTTGGTTTGCTTGAACTTCAGGTGTCAGTCCTGTAAGGATTCCAGGTCTGTGCCCTGCCTACGCTTAGTGAGAGTTAAATGAGGTAATTTATATGGAAAGTGCTGTTGGGTTTAGGTTGGATCAGTATAATTTGCATAAAGCAAACTTAAGGAAGACACAAAGATTTTAATTCAAATAAAATATATTTTATTGTAGACATTATCACGATAATATTCCCTTAAGTTTGTATTTTAAAGCACCCAAAAAAGTAAAACAGGAGAGTAGCCAATGATAAATTGACCCTACAGTGATCCCGACATTGTATCTCGGGGTTGAGCTGCTGTGACTTAACCTGTCAATGTTTGATCACTTTGGAAAGCAGCTTTCCCACTGGGATGGTTCTCCTGGCACGCATTTGTCTGCATTCCAGCTCTTGCCGTCATCAAATCAAGCACTTTTGTCAGGCTGTGCCTTGTAGCTACATTGATTATGATTTTGACATTTGAATCACTCTTTTTTCCCAGCCCTGTTTCGCAGCAGAGCTATTTTCAGGGCAATCTGCATTTGCAAACAGGATGAAATTACGGAACAGGGGAACAGGTTGTAGTGCTGTTCATTAAACGACCACAGAAGTACACCTGGCACAAGTGTTACTATTGGTGCTTCTCCTCCCATTCCGTAAGGGCTGAAAAGAGTTGGAATATTTTAAGGAGTCGTCATGAAGGTGTTATTTTCTAGTTCTCTCTGCTAGCAGACCCCAAATTACATCTCTAAGGTCATCCCAGACCCACTGTTACACAGCCATTTTCAGGGCAGCCTGCCGACTTGAGGGTCTCTTTGGGAACCTTAGGAAGTCTCTTTGAGTTGAAGTAAGGACTTTCACTTCTTCATGCTGACGGTCATAAAGTCTAAACCATGTTTTTGCCTCCATCAAGTACGGTCTGGTGAGTCTCACCCCGGGAACAGCCTCACTGGGCATTTTTGTATTTCTCCCGCTGAGGCCAGAGGACAGATGAAATGCATGACCCTCTTTTCCTCCCAGTTTCAGTCCTTGGTTGAGGGGATAAAAACACAGCTGGAGTTTACCACCTGCCTCCCCAGGTGGTAGGGACAGGCCTGGAGGGAGGTTCCCCCTTTTGGCCCGGGGCCTCGCAGTGCCGTTCCGGGGGGCAGTGCTGGCAACCTCCTTCTCTTCCAGCCTTCCGGGCGCCATTCCTGTGCGGGGGCTCGCCGGTGACACGATACCCGCGGGGAGGGGAGAAGAGACGGGCCGCCTGTGACTCGCCGGCACAGGGGCACAGGCAGCTGGGCGGGCCGGTGGGAAGCAGTCGTGGCTCGGGAGACCGTACGGGCCCTGAGGCCGACAGTGGTAGGCAGTTCCCCCCGCCCTCGGCGGCGGGGTC
>WAAD01010515.1:32028-44075 GCA_013389945.1 Fregata magnificens | reverse complement strand
AGGACCCGGCACTTGGCCTTGTTGAACCTCAGACAATTGACCTTGGCCCATTGATCCAGCCTGTACCCATCCCTCTCCAGAGCCTTCCTACCCTCGAGGGTATCAACAGTCCCGCCCAGCTTGGTATCATCTGCAAACTTGCTGAGGGTGCACTCAATCCCCTCATCCAGATCACTGATAAAGATATTAAATAGAACTGGCCCCAACACTGAGCCCTGGGGAACACCGCTCGTGACTGGCCACCAACTGTATTTAACTCCGTTCAGCACAACTCCTTGGTCCCGGCCAGTGAGCCAGTTTTTTACCCAATGAAGAGTACACCTGTCCAAGCCGTGAGCAGCCAGTTTCTCCAGGAGAATGCTTTGGAAAACACTGACAAAGGCTTTACTAAAGTCTAGGTCAACAACATTGACAGCCTTTTCCTCATCTAGTAAGTGGGTCACCTTGTCATAGAAGGAGACCAGGTTAGTTAAGCAGGACCTGCCTTTCATAACATAAACCCATGCTGACTGGGCCTGATCACCTGGTTGTCCTGTACGTGCTGTGTGATGGCCCTCAGGATGATCTGCTCCATAACCTTCCCCAGCACCGAGGTCAAGCTGACTGGCCTGTAGTTCCCCAGATCCTCCTTCCGGCCCTTCTTGTAGATGGGCATCATATTTGCTAACCTCCAGCCAACTGGGACCTCCCCGGTTAGCCAGGACTGCGGATAACGGATTGGAAGTGTCTTGGTGAGCACTTCTGCCAGCTGCCTCAGTACCCTTGGGTGGATCCCATCCGGCCCCATAGACTTGTGTGTGTCTAAGTGGTGTAGCAGGTCACTAACCATTTCCCCTTGGATTATGGGAGCTTCATTCTGCTCCCTGTCCCTGTCTTCCAGCTCAGGGGGCTGGGTACCCTGAGAACAACTGATCTTACTATTAAAGACTGAGGCAAAAGAGGCATTAAGTACCTCAGCCTTTTCCTCATCCTTTGTCACTATGTTTCCTCCCACATCCAATAAAGAATGGAGATTCTCCTTAGCCCTCCTTTTGCTGCTAATGCATTTATAGAGGGTTTTTTAATTGTCTTTTATGGCAGTAGACTGATTAAGTTCTAGCTGGGCTTTGGCCCTTCTCATTTTCTCCTCGCATAGCCTCATGGCATCTTTTTACTCCTCCTGACGTGCCTGCCCCTTCTTCCAAAGGTCATAAACTCTCCTTTTTTTCCTGAGATCCAGCCAAAGCTCTCTGTTCAGCCAGGCTCGTCTTCTTGCCTGCCAGCTCGTCTTTTGGCACATGGGGACGGCCTGCTCTTGCACCTTTAAGACTTCCTCCTTGAAGAATGTCCAGCCTTCCTGGACTCCTTTGCCCTTCAGGACTGCCTCCCAAGGGACTCTGTCAACCAGTCTCCTAAATGGGCCAAAGTCTGCCCTCCAGAAGTCCAAGGCAGCAGTTCTGCTGACCCCCTCCTTACTTCTCCAAGAATCAAAAACCCTATCATTTCATGACCACTGTGCCCAAGACGGCCTCCAACCATCACATCACCCACAAGTCCTTCTCTGTTCACAAACAACAGGTCCAGCGGGGCACCTTCCCTAGTTGGCTCACTTACTTACCTCCTGTGTCAGGAAGTTGTCTTCCACACACTCCAGGAACCTCCTAGACTCTTTCCTCTCTGCTGCATTTCCAGCAGACATCTGGTAAGTTGAAGTCCCCCACAAGAACAAGGGCTAGCAATTGTGAGGCTTCTCCCAGATGCTTATGGAATATTTCACCTGCTTCTTCATCTTGGTTGGGTGGTCTATAACAGACTCCCACCATGATATCTGTCTTGTTGGCTTTCCCCCTGATTCTTACCCATAAACACTCGACCCTTTCATCAGCATCGTCAAGCTCTAGACAATCAAAACACTCCTTAACATACAGGGCTACCCCACTGCCTCTTCTTCCTTGCCTATCCCTTCTGAGGAGTTTATAGCCATCCACTGCAGCACTCCAGTTGTGTAAGTCGTCCCACCACGTTTCCGTGATGGCAACTATATCGTAGTTTTCCAGCCGCACAATGGCTTCCAGCTCCTCCTGTTTATTGCTCATGCTGCGTGCATTGGTGTAGATGCCCAACTTCAGTTGGGTTATTGATCCCACCACCTTTTTTTGGGGAGAAGCCCTAATTCCTATGTGACTGTTCTCTGGTGCTTCTGTGGTTTCTAACACATCAACAACCCCTACGTCTTTGCTACCACATGGATCTCTATCCCCTACCACCACTGAGATGGCTAAGGTGCTGTGGTCATCAGTACAGGGACATTTCAAATGTGCTCCAGCGTACTCAGCACCGTGTGGAGCAGACTGAAGGACCTCCCTAGCACACCGTCCCTCACATATTGGTGTGCTGCCCCCAGGTTTATCTCTAGCGAGCCTGGTTTTATCCCTTCCCCCCTTCAAATCTAATTTAAAGCTCTTTCAATGAGCCCTGCTAACTCAACGGTAGGTACCATTGCTCCCTGGTCGAGCCAGCAGAGTTACAGCATCCCTCTTGCATGCCCTTCCATGCAAACTCCCATGCAAACTGCTGCACCATGCCCTGTTTGCTTGCGCTGTTCGCAGTGCTCCCCAAGGGTTTCTTTTATACATGTCAGGGCTTGGCCACCATTGCCCTAGCACTGCCCAGGTCTCATCAGCCACTGTCATGTGAGCTATGGGTTCCTGGTGGGTCTCTCTGCTCCCCCGAGGCTTCCCTGGTTCAGTGCACTGTGCTAGAGCACTCTGCTGCTGATCATGCCAGCATTGGAGCAGGTCGCCTCGGCAACTGAGTTTTCATTTGCTTCTTTCATATTGCTCCTTTCATTTGCTTCATTTGCTGCCAAAATGCAAAGTTTCTAGCGATTCTTTCCATCTCTATCTAATCTATTCTAGGGCTTCTCTGCTGAAAAATGGCAGCATTAAGAGAATTTGCATTTTCAACCCAGTACACCCGATAGACAACATAGTGCTGTGGGGCAGTTATAAATCAAGTTTTTCAAGTAAATCATGGAAATGAAGTGTTGAAGATTATCAGCATGTAGCTGTTTAGAATTGACTTAAATGACTTCATCATAAAAGAATATCTAAGTAGTTCCAATAATTAAACCGAACCAAGTTGTCTGCTTCCACCTGTCAAGTAATGCCAAATGCAAACTGGTTTTCGTTATATCTCCAAAATTGAAAGCACATTCTCCATAAAAAATTAATTGGTTTAACCTGGCTTTGCACTTACTCATAAGAAATAACTATATTGGCTGTAGGCCTGCGGCCGTGAAAACAGCATGGTATTGAAAATCTTTACTTCTTTCAAGCTCCTCTTTTGATCATCAGCACGCTGGCTCCATTAATAACTCTTTAGGTTACTGGAATGTGTGCTTTAAGAATGGAAAGAATGACCTTCCTATTTAATTACACCCAAACTTTTCCCTTTACTTCTTTCTTTATGTTGCTGTTTTGGTAAGCTGTTCCTGATAGAAGGCACCTTTGATTCTAGTTCCACCAAAATCCTTGGCAAGTAGATATTCATGGACTTTTAAAAGGCTGGTACTAAGGTACTGGTCAAAGCCTCCTTCCTCTGCGGTAATAACACAGCATTTCGACAGCATGGAAATGGCATACATCTTTAATAGTATACACTTAAAAGTAGGGGATAACACAAAATCAATCCAACTTTCAACCAGAATAAACACACAGAACATGGTATAATCTGCCCGTTTTTAAGTTTCACATTTGGGTGATATAAAAGCTGTTTTTCTGTTAGTTAAGAGAAGCCATCACCAACCTTCTGCTGTGAACAATAAAATCAGTACCACGGCATTTATGCTATTGTTTTCATCTTAAATTCAGTTTATTTTATGCTGTATTTTCAGTTTGCTTTATGATGATTTTTTTTCTATTAACAATGCAATGTTGCATCATGAAAATTAGTTCTTGTTAATTAAATACATTAGCCTGCAGTGCTTGTTAAAGCTCTAATTCAGTCCAATAGTTAAAGAGATGCTTAATTCCTGTGTATTTTTCGGGTCAGTCTCAAATAAGGACAATTTCCTGAGTCATGGGTCATTGTTCTTTGGTACTTTGGAAGATCAGGCTGTGCTATTTTACTGTACCTAGAATACTAGACTACAAGGATCATCAGACTCTGCCTCCTGCTGTTACAGGTACACACAGTTTCTTATCCCTGTGATCTGCTGATCAGGATCTGTATCAAAACTGCTTTGTTCTTGTTATTGATGTTTACTGTCCGTGATACAGGCTTTCAGTGCTCAAAGAGTTGGAAACTTTCTCCTGGTTTCTATCTAAATGTATTCATGCCCAGTTTATTTGTCCTACATTAACCTAGTTCTGCCCCTCTGGAATTGAAAAAATGGAGAGAAGGAAGTAATTTTTAATAAAATCTTCCCTCCTTTTGTCATGACAGCTTGAGCAAGCCCTGTGTGCCCGGTTTCCTGTTGCACAGCAGCCCAGCCGCGTTACAGGCCTTTTCTTCACCATGCCCAGTTTGGGTTCTTGAGTGTGGGACCTCACTGGCTCAGAGTACAGCAGGTGAGGTTTCTCCAGGAATAAGGACACCAAGGTGCTGTGAGATACAGTGACATTTGTATTTCACTGTATATACTGGAAAAATCTCAGCTCGTGTCCTAGGAACACCTTTGCCATTCTCACAGACGCAGCAGTGGTGACTCTCAGTCACTCGTGATGGGCAAGTACCAACCAGCCTTCCTCCTCAGTTGTTCCAAGTTATTACTGCCCTATATAAATTATTCCACTAGCTAATTGACCTGACAACTAAATGTCATTGATCACTTCCAAACAGCATACTTAAACTTCCACTCTTACTGACATTATTGTAACACATTCTCTAAATATTGTTTATTGCCGCATCTGTCAGGTGTTTGTTCTCCACACCGTAAGCTGTGAATTCCTTTAGCTGTTTTTCTCATGTCACACCTTGAAATTCTTCTGTTGGACTTGTGGCCCTCATCTGGTATTATTCCACTTTATCTCAGACTTTTGGATGCCAATATATATCCTTTTTCTGCATGTTAAAGCATTTGCAAAGGTCAGCAGGAAATGTGCCATTGTACAGAATCCTACTCTCCAGGCAGAGTATCCATTAGGCAAAAGAAACAGGAGACATTTCTACTACGTCACTTAATATCCAGAAAAATAAGAGTTGCTTCATGTTGTATGAACTATTTGGGACAGCCTGTGGAAGCAACAAAATTTAACAGAAGGTTTAGAAATAATTTTGTCATTTAAGCAAACTGTTGCTCCTCCACAGTGCTCCAAGCTAATTTGTAATTTTTCTGAAGCTCAACATTTTTATGTCATATATCCATGAGGGAAATGTATACATTAATGCGTACGTAAGTATAAAATAAAAACAAGCAAATAGTAAACCAGCCACTCTGAAGAATTAGGTTTTTAAAGACTATAAGAAAATATTGAGGAGGTAAAATAGGTGCTGTACTCACTCATGTCTCGGTGAAATATTGTACTTATTCAAATCAATTATCCTTTTCCAGTTGTGATTTCATAAATGGATAATTAGTTCACGTCTGGAGTTGCATCAGCAAAACCAATCTATTTTAATTGTTTCTGTATCAGTGAACTGCAGCACATTTTTTTTTGAGCCACAAAACAAATTTAATCAACTCTGCCAAATAAGAAGTCATTTGTCACTTGAAAGACGAAATTATTTATTTTTGCTGTCAGCCAAAAAAAATATTTGCTGTATATCTGCATGCATACATTTTTTGCATCTCTATTTTGGCCTTTTGTAAAAATTCACTTGCACTGGAGAATCATGTAGGTGATTCTCCTTTTCTTCCATTACCTTTCATAAAAGTTGCTCTTGGATATACAAGGACTGTGCATGGCGGAGGTCCTGTTGACTCTTATTTAAAGGCTTCTTTAACCAGGTGAAATTAAAAATCTTCTCCTGCAAGGTCGTTTTTGAAAGTTACAAAGGACACACGAACTATGAAACGTTGCCTTTTGTTTTTCTCAGGAGGAATTTATTAAATGGACCAAACTAATACAAAGCTGAGAAAGCTCAGTGGATAAACAGCACATTTTGAGTGAAATTCAGTCAGAATGTGGTAAATATTTCCCCATATACATGAATATGGGAGGTGCACCCCAAAGACTTTGCTCCATCCCAGCAGAGTGGGTGGATGTGGATGTATAGACCCATAGTTGTGTCAGGGGAGGTTTAGACTGGACATCAGGAAGAATTTCTTTACCAAAAGAGTGGTTAAACATTGGAACAGGCTCCCCAGAGAGGTGGTGGAGTCGTCAACCCTGGAGGCGTTCAAAAAAGGTGTAGACGTGGCACTCCAGGGCCTAGTTCAGGAGTCATGGTGGTGTTAGTTGATGGTTGGACTTGATGATCTTAGAGGTCTTTTCCAACCTTAATGATTCTATGATTCTATGATTCTATACAGGATGCACTTTGCAAACCTCAGGCTCCAAGGGCAGTGAATTTGCCTGGTCCTCTGCAGTCAGCAAGCACGAGCCAGTGCCCTACAACCAGCACCGGGAGCTGTGGGTCTGCCCCATCCAGCCTGGATGTGCCAGCACTGCAGAGGGAGCAAAGCACATCACTTGTTTTCTAGTCTTCTCTGTGCTGTGACTTCTCTATTACATGATGGACCAGGTGCTCTAATTCATGTGTGTAGAGTAGCCAGCCCTACTGATGACTTTCTTAACCATATTGTGAGGGTTGGTTGCTAACAAGCCCTACCACAGACCACAGACCACATCACCATTCCTGCCCTACCAGTGAAGTACCAGTTCTCCATCCATTTGCATACCAAGGCTGCCTCTGTAATTTCTAGCATACTCCTGGGCACAGGAATGTAGCTTGATGTGCTGGTAAATCCCTAGACTGTTCCCTGTCAAGAATTTGTTCTGTTCCGACTTGTGCAGTCCCCAGCCATCCCCGGACACAATTCAACAGCTGGCATGGTCCAGGGATCATTCCCCAAAGCGGTTTGTGTGCAGCTACCTTGGTATGGGGACTACCATGGTTTACTGGCATGGGTGTGGGCTGATGTATACCACCTGACTTCAAGGTCCAGGAACAGGTATTTGCCATCGTAGGCAGCCAGCATATCCCACCAGGTCCTTTTCTCTGTGCCTGTCAGCTACCCTGTGGAACCTGCCATTTCAAATCTCAGCTACTGCAACAGACCCTTATTTGCTCTCAGTCCAAACCATTTTCAAAAGCCTCCTGCATGTCAAGATCATGTCTGTGCTCAGATGTGAGCTAATCCCATCACTCAGCAGCAGGCACAAAGCTCTTTGCTCCTACTGAGGCTTATTCCACAAGGCTCAGTCTAATTGTAGAGCAACAGCTCTCGCATCTCTCAGCCTGTCATTGATGTACCTGCCAACGGAAACATTAACTGCAACAATAAATAGTCAGAATTTTCCCTAGAATATGAACAGCAGGGATCTATTTCCTGGCGTATTTCTTTCCTAAGCCTTGGAATACAATAATCTGATGAAATTCTTATTAATATTAATAATAATATATTGTGACTGCTTGATGAGACAATTGGAATAGCTGAAGTCTACCCGCAGTATTTTGAACTATGTCTTTTCTGTCTAAGTCTGATAAGACTTAGACCTCTGGAGTAGAGGGCAGAGATTTGCAGCATGACTCTCATGACTCTTTGTGCATTGATAGCTGAATAATTGGGAAAACAAGGGCAATGCAGCCTGTGATTCACATTGGATTTACCTGCAGTGGCTGAAGAGGTTACCGGCCTGGAGGATAAACTCTTCAACTGTTGCAGCTAAATCAGAGGCGATTGTGAATCTGAGTCACCAGTCTGCACAGTTTACATCTTGAAGTTTTAAAGTCAGCTGAGATTGATAGTGGTTTACATTTACTGGCAATAGCGAAATCAGCACCACACCAATCAGGAATCTGGCAGGGACATTTGGGGATGGCAGGCTTTTAAATCACCCTGGCCTGAAGTGCCAACTCTTGTGAAAAAGGTGGCTTTAAGGACAGGGCTGTAATCTCTCACTGAATTCACAAGCCCATGTTCATCAGCCCTGTGGATTTCAGTGGACTAATGAAAAATAGCTGACCTGTGGTATTGTGATAAGTATTTTTCCTTTGCACAGTTTCTCTGCATATCTCTTGATCTCATCAGAGATCTTGTCAAATCAGATCACTGGAGTAGATTATTGAAGTGGGTGAAAAAAAGAAAAAGAACTGGCTAATTAAAAACCAATTAGTTTGATGCCAGTTGTATCTAAGACTTTGGAAGAAATTTTTAAGGCAAATAGAGAGGTACAGAGAAATGAATTAATATGCTACAAGACCTTGTCAAAAACAGATTCCCCAGAATAATCTGAAGTCTTCTTTGATAAGGTATGAGATTCTCTAAATTAGTCAACAATGCATTTTTCTCTTGACATGTAAGAAATTATTACTTAAAATGAATAAACTGGATATCAGTAAAGAAGTGTGAACTGAGTAGGGACGAAATTGAAAGAACATTTACAATAGGTTGTGATGAGGGTTAAATTATCACAGGGCAAAAAAGGTCTCTGGCTTTGGAAACTAATATTTAAAAGCATGCATTAACAACCTCTACAGAAAAAGCACGGGTAAACTTTAAGAAAATTGCTTATGAGAAAAATTAAGAAGCACTTTCATCTCAGAGCAGACTAGGGATATAATTTAGGAAGAGTTAGATGACCACAGGGCAGAGGTGGCCTAAAACCTATCAGAATGAAATGCAAGTCACACAGATCTTGAGAACAGGAATTTTGGCTGCAGCGTGGGAGATCATGATATAAAATAGAGACATACCTGACTGTCCATTCAAATGTACTTCCAAGATTAGGATTACCAGGCAAGATACTTTTAAAGGACATAAGGAAATACAATCCTGTCATGAGACTTTATCTGGAATAACATGGGAATTCTGGTTTTCCACGCCTGAGAAAAAGAAATATGAACTGAAGCAGGTAGAGAAAAGGACAACCCAGCGGTTTATTTTATTGGAGGAAACCAAAAGAGCTTAATTTATTTCACATGGAAAAATCATACCAGAATACATCCATGATAGGTGTGTGCCTCCATCCAGGGAACACAGTTCCTGGTGGAGAAGACTGGTGGGTCCCCTTCAGTGCTGCATGCCTGGTAGGGAAGCACAGCTTGGTGCCACAATGAAGAAAGCATTTCAAGCCATTCTGAAAAAGTGTTTCAGTTATGTAAAGGCCAAACTGTTTCATTGCCCTTTGAAAGTTCCTGAACAAGCATGTGGCACATGAAAATTATTAAATTGGAGGAGGTGAGGGAGATCAAATGGAGAGATGGGATCTCAGCTCCTTGGTCTCCCACTGCATGGGAGCGCACAGGGATGTGACCGCCTCAACTGACTTTGGTTGAAGGCTTTCCTGTACATTTTCTGGCCTGTGCCACCTTCTGCACATTATTGCAGGCACAGCTTGAGTGCCAGCAGGGTCCAGGAAATCTTCCCAGTAGCAGTTTGCTGACACCTCCGTGACAGCATGGGCAGATCAGAGGAAGACCACGGTACTCTGCCCCAGCTTGTGCGGTGTCTGTACTCCGCTGCAATGCGCTGAAATAACACTGAGTGGTAGTAAAACTCACGGGCTGTGGAGTCCAGACCCAGGCTTGCGAGGGAGGGATGAATTTTCCTATCAGATTTTGATATGAAAGAAGGAATTTAATAAAAATATCTATGCTAGTATGTCATTCAAGCTCTATGAAGAACCTCAAGGCTTGTTTATCCATTGGTTAAACAGATGTAACAGACCTTACCTGCTTCAAAAAGGATTCATAAGAGATGGCAATCAATAAATACTTGTGAAGGCCTTTGATGCTTGAAAATGGAAAATGCTATTTTCACTAGGCTTATACAACAATCCAATTACTGTTTTGGAGGACCAGAGGGAGAAGAGCAAACAGATTTGATCAAGACTGAGGTTCTTTGCCACGATTACACTGAGACCTAAATATAAAAAATAATAACAATAGGCTAAGAAAGAACTGATTCAAATAATTATCTTCTAAACTTAGAATAAATAAAAGATCTAGAAATGTAAAAGAAAAATATTGAAGAAGATAGGCAAGGGCCCTTCTGTCAGATTAACTGTTTCAGTGTCAGGACTAATGGAAGCAGTATATCAGGTTAGGAAGGCACAGTCAAAGCTAATGAAAATATAGGGGGATGATAAATGTGTTTTGATACCATCCTAAGGCCTAGGTGTCCCTGAGGAGCTTACTGCAGAAGTGCGTGCAGGACACAGTTCAATTCCATGTAATTGCAGTGAAGGCAAGATTAAAACCACTTAAATTAAGACTGAATTTAGACTAATGTTCTGCAGAATTTGGATACCAACAGCTCAGACCACTGCTTCAAAACGGCAATTCTCTTGATATTCTCCTTATTGTCTATCGTCTACATGTCTCTCTGGTCAGCCCCAAAGTTCCCTATCCACATAAATGCAAACATTGCACACCTCTGCTGTCACCCGTTCAGATCAGGTTGGTGCCCATGTCACCTTCAAGATCCCTTGACATTCAGATTTGGACACCAATGTCTAATTCCATCCAAGAGCCTGGAGAGTTTCTGGCCCATGGTGCTATACTTGCAGGAGCCCTCTGCCACGCACACATCCACATGGCTGACAGACCGCAGGTGTTCAAACCCATGACAGTGAAGAAGTCAGTACCTAGAAAGCAGGAATTTAACCTTCTCTGATGTGAGGGGTTTCAAGTGTCTGTCTCTCATGTCCCCAGCCATTATGCTCCAAGGACATGCACTCCATCCCTCCGGATGCACAACTAGGAGTTCAAGATTTATGAGACCAGGAGAAGAACAGAGAAACAATAACCTGACTCTACTCTGAGAAAAGCAGGTGAGGTTTATGTCTAGGCTAATAAACCTTGTTGAAGGAGAGAGCAAAGGTAGGTTTCGTTTGGTCCTGACCACTACTGTAGTAATGGTTTAGCAGCTGGAAAGTTCTGCACTCCGCAGCTGTGTGTGAAAAGGACCTGCCAGACTGACCTTTCTTGTCATTAAAGTTTGCTTCCATTGTGCAGACTTGTTTAAAAATGCCTCTCTCCATGCATTTGTTATGTGCTTTTCCATCTGTCTCCTGGAAAAGGAAAAAATGTCATTTGAATATAATGGAAAACCTACTCCCATGATTAAATGCAATGAAGAAACCATTGAATACAATGATTTTCTAGCAGGAGACTCATACATCTTTAAATCAATAGAGTTGCATTTGCTTGCTGTGATGAGCCAACGGCCCACCTATGGCTGGCAGAGGCTGGATCAGCTGGCTGGCTGCAGGACTCCTGAAGCATGCAGTACAAAAACATCAAAAAGAGCAAATCTGTCCTGTCAGCTGTTTTGAGAATAAATCCTGTGCTGGGCAGTACATGAAGACTCCATCACAATCAATCTCCTACCTAACATCTCAGCCTGTCTCTTGTATCCCTTTCGTGCATGTGTAGTCTCACCACAGCCCTGAATCTGGCCCTGTGTGCTGGTTTTGGCTGGGATAGGGTTAATTGTTTTTATAGTAGCTAGTATGGGGCTATGTTTTGGATTTGTGCTGAAAACAGTGTTGATAATGCAGAGATCTTTTAGTTGTTGCTAAGTAGTGCTTACAGTAGTCGAGGACTTTTCTAGCCTCCCATGCTCTGCCTGGTGCACAAGAAGCTGGAAGGGGAGGGGACACAGCTAAAATTGTTGATCCAAACTGGCCAAAGGGCTATTCCATACCATATGGCATCATGCTCAGTATATAAAGCTGGGGAAGAAGAAGGAGGGGGGATGTTTGGAGTGATGACGTTCAGTCTTCCCAAGTAACCATTACGCGTGATGGAGCCCTGCTTTCCTGGAGATGCCTGAACACCTGCCTGCCAATGGGAAGTAGTGAATGAATTCCTTGTTTTTCTTTGCTTGCACGCAGCTTTTGCTTTACCTATTAAACTGTCTTTATCTCAACCCACGAGTTTTCTTGCTTTTGCCCTTC
>WAAD01010515.1:0-31995 GCA_013389945.1 Fregata magnificens | reverse complement strand
TTTCTCTCCTTCTCCCCCCCCCCCCCGCCGGGGGGGGGGGGGGGGGGAAGTGAGCGAGCAGCTGCGTGGTGTTTAGTTGCCAGCCAGGTTAAACCACGACCCCTTGATTCTGCCCTCTTGCCTGTCCTATCTCTTAGCTTCATCATTGTGGTGACATCATCTACCTACTTCTTTGTCATAACGTGGTCATCTTCCCCTCTCCTGCCCATTCAAAACACTGCTGCTCATTACATCCATTATCTCTTCCAACTGCTTATGCTGTTCACTGGCCTACACTATATCCAGGAAAAAGTCGTTGAAAATACTTCACAGCTTACGTTTTTTGCCCTCTTTTCCTCGCCTTTCTGGGCCTTGGCATCAGCTTGGTTACTTGCTTTGTGCTTTCAAGCGAGCTCCTCTGTGCCTTCTCTGAAGTTTCCCCTTGCATTAGGCAGGAAAACCCCACAGGCAGCTCTGAAACTACTCTGTTATGATTGCCCTCTGAAATCCCTCCCTAAAACACCTTTTTGCTGTGTGAGCAGGGCTTAGGTCCTTCCTCTTCTGAAACTGCTGGCCTTACCACTTTGACCAACAGTGTGTGCTGGTTTTCTTGAATTTTCCTTGCCTGCCTGTTGCCTCTCATCTTACATTTACCCCGTGAGCTCTGCAAGGCAGAGGACTCCCCTTTGCCCTGTTTGCAGAGTGTTTAACTCCAGGAGGAGGACTGGTACAGAGGTACTGTCCAACTAAATTAGTACCTACAGGCAGCCGTTGGCTCTTTTTGTTAAGGCAGGATCCATTTTCTTCCATTGCCTCTCCATTTGTCACGCTCAACCTTATGAACAGAATACTCTCCTTATTACTAGATGGCATGTATTTTTCCTCACCCTAACCCCTAAAAAGGTTATTTTACATTTTTACAACAGCTCTCTTAGACTCCCAGCTCTCCAGGCTTGGCGCTTCTTTTGCTGTACTTGTGTATTTTATTTTTAAGCCCGGCAGGGATCCCTGTTAGCCTGGCCTTTGCTGCAACCCACGCCAAGATAGCAAGCCAAGACAACAATATTCCACCCTGCTATGCTGAATGTCATCAAGGCCACTGGGCTGTTGGGAAACACATTCAGATTGGTCTGAAAAGTGCAGAGAGAGAGTTATCAACTATTTCTCTTGGCTCCAGCAGAAATTTCTGCAGATGTTGTTTTAATTTTTTTTTTTTTTTTTTAATTTTTAAGTTTCAACTTTCAGCCCTCTTATTCCAATTATATCTTCACTAGGCACATGAAAGAACTCCTTGAAACCCAATATATTCTACAACTGCAGTCTGGTGACTTTTCAGCCATATCCTCTACCTTCAAGGGTATAATAAATACCACAATGAAAATAATAACTAATAATGATGATAGAATCAGTTATTTGCAGAAGAGACAAAACACACAAAGTGCCAAACATATAGAACCAAAAGTGAAGGCTTGAGCATAGCCCAAAACATTTCATAAACTGAAAAATGAAGGCTTGACAATAGCCCAAGACATTTCATAGGCTGGGACATAATTGCTCTTGATTTCTTTATATTGGCTTTTTATCTCAAAGAAGCCAGATGACGAATTGCCAAGTGATTTATCATAAGCTGTTAGTATGTAGTTTCCCTCCCTTCCTCCTCCTCCTCATGCCCTCTTCCTTTGCCTTTGGATTCTTTCCTTTTGATATTTGTAAGTTTACACAGTTTGGAAAGGCCAAAAAATGCAGAGCATGAGCCTTTTACACTCTGCAGCCATCTGGCCTCCTTCTTACTATTTATTCACTGCAGTTGCACTCAGGCAACTCAGTCATCTTTGGTGTTAAACAAACCCATTTAAGAAGGTGCTCCTGCCCTAAAAGATTTGCACTGAATATATGAAGCATCTAAGAGAAAGAGGATAAATGACAGTGACTCATCCCGAGTCAGCGGGCAGGCAAAGGGCAGGCCTGGGAAGGAATTTATATCTCAGTGATGCCTTAGTCACTGCTTTTCCTATGAGCTAGTGTCCTTTTTTTAGGACAAAGAAGAACACTGTGGCTGAGAAACTGGGTGTTTCTCTAACCCATCAATGGCCAGCCAGTCCATAAAGGGCCACAGGGGTGGTCCAATGCAGCTTAATAATATTTCAATGTACCTCTATCCCTGGAGAGCACAACTGCATTTTTAAGCTGATGGTCAGATCTAGGTTTCCTGGGAAAAAGCAAGGGAGAGATTTCAGCACCCCTTCTTCCCCCCACCCCAATAGACCCCATTGCTATTCCTCCATCACGGCACTCAAACTTGAGCACTGTGGATGTTGGGGCCCTGGCACTCCCCACCCTTTGATCCTGATTGCTGGTTGTGGGCAGCTGGAGACAGCTTGCAATGCTGGCAGCACCAGGGTATACATTTTTCATCCTCCCTGTGATAGGAATGGAGGTGAAGAGTTCAGCACTCTCCCTTACCTCCACGGACATCAGTGCTGTGTCAGCCCCAATGGTATTAGCACAATCTTTTAAAAGCAGTTCATCTTATTACCATGGTGTGCACTCCCTGAAGGCCATGGACAAATGTTAAAGTCTGGAAGTGCGTGTGATGTCATGGAAGAAATATGAAACAGCAGTTGAACTGCTAGCTGCTACAAGGGCAAATTTTGGTTAATGTTTCCTATTAACTCCTAGCTCCTTCTGTCATCCTGCTATCGTGGTAGCGAGAGACTAAAGGAAATAGCTCTCTCATCTTCTGCTTGAAATTGCCATTTGCCAAGGATTTGCTAGAGGTCTAATTAAAGCAGAATAAATGTATTTTGCATTTCTCACCCAAGAGGGTAGTTTAGCTCATAATCAGTGGAATGAATACAGCATGTTTCTGACTGAATTTCCAGTGCTAATGAAAAGGGATACTCTGAATAATGAAGACAAATGTACTTCAAATGAAGAATTAATACTGCTCATAACAGCACAAATATGAAAATCCATATTCTTAGAACAAATGCTTTGCTACTATTAGGCACTTATGTGTCTAAATCTCTGTTCGAATCCACAGCTGGAATAGACAAATATTTATGCTGATATTTAGTACTCAGTACTAATGTGGCTGTAATTTATATTCCCGCATAATCATGTCAGAATGCCACTTTGTGTGCTTTGTGCTGTGGCATTTCCACTTTCGATTTTAATGTCCCTGAAGCAACTCTTCATGGGAAAACCCATTCTTCCAGCCAAAGAACAACTGTTCTCAAATCTCTGTGGTGCTCTCTGAAATACAAATAATAACGCTAATAAGGCCCAGAAGCTTCTTCACTGAACAATACACAACTAGCTTTAGAGAAATGTTTTCCTCACAGGGGACCTTATGTTCTTAAACAAGATGCATCAAGTGATTTTTGCAAGGAAGCAGTTATGGAGGGAAACCATAGCTAGCCAAGATACGTAGTTATGAAGGCTATCTATAAATGTGAGTTGCAAGAAAGTCTTGTTTTTATACAGAAGCAAACAAAAAAAAGTTCATGAGATCACAGGCCTTGCTAAGCAGTAGCCTTGCTTGCTCCTGCCCCAGGATCACTCAGAGATGCATGTCCTCTTGACAGCCTTTGCACTGGATTAGCCCCCCAAACTGATGCAGGCTTACATCTGCAGAGGTTCTTAAAGGCAGCTGAGATGTTTAACCACATTGCTCTCTCCCACACGCTTTCTTGGAGCTCCCAGAGCTTCCCCTTTATCATGCACTTGAAAGCACATTCTTGACACCCTCAACTCGCCCTCCCTGCTTCTAGCAGGCCAAACAGGTGAGCAAAGCACACGTCTCCAGTAACATGAAGCAGCCTGTCTCATCCCCTCTGTGCTCTTTATGGCTGGGATAGAGTTAATTTTCTTCATAGTAGCTAGTATGGGGCTATGTTTTAGATTTATGCTGAAAATAGTGTTGATAACACAGGGATGTTTTAGTTACTGCTGAGCAGTGCTTACAGAGAGTCAAGACCTTTTCTGCTTCTCACCCCACCCCACCAGTGAGGAGGCTGAGGGTACACAAGAAGCTGGGAGGGGACACAGCCAGGACAGCTGGCCCCAACTGACCAAAGGGGTATTCCATATCATATGACGTCATGCTCAGCATATAAATCTGGGAGAAGAAGAAGGAAGGGTGGGACATTCAGAGTGATGGCATTTGTCTTCCCAAGTAACTGTTACGCATGGTGGAGCCCTGCTTTCCTGGAGATGGCTGAACACCTGCCTGCCGATGGGAAGTAGTGAATGAATTCCTTGTTTTGCTTTGCTTGCGTGTGTGGCTTTTGCTTTACTTACTAAACTCTCTTTATCTCAACCCACGAGTTTTCTCACTTTTACCCTTCCGATTCTCTCCCCCATCCCACCAGGGAGTAGTGAGTGAGCGGCTGTGTGGGGCTTAGTTGCCGGCTGGGGTTGAACCACGACACCCTCCTAGGGGAAGCCTCAGCCTGGCCGCATAAAGCTTTCCCATAAAATGAAATTGAAGCCCAATTCAAAACTTAACATATGTTCCTGAGGGCTTTGTTAGACGAGTGGTGCAGACTGCTGAAGGTGGCAACTGGTGGAGCATTAGGACTCTGAGATCAGAAACATATTGTAAAATCTAGGATGTATTTTCTTGCTAGGTCTTGTTTTTGCACAGTGATTTGCTGTCACAGCTTTGCAGTGACTTTTCAGTAGTGGTGGATTGTCAGTTGGTTGGAGTGTAACCTGGAAGGCTTCCTCTGTTCAAATTTCATTTTGTTGACATAAGTGACTTGAACAGGACTCGGAGGTGCAGTAGCCTTTTGGCTCACAGCTGCATTTAGTGACAATTCACCATGATGGACTCTATACCATAATTTGTCTTAATCTCTCAATCTACTTTTTAGAAACAAAGATAGCAATCAGCTTTGCAGAACTATTATGCCACCCTACAGAAGATTGTATTTTAACCATTGCTATTAATACCTGAAACGTATTTTTCAAGGCTCGCCCCATCCTTGCGTTAGAGACTGTAGCTGTCTGCCATAGTAACTCCAGTTGGTCCCATTTAATAAAGTGCTGTAATAGTTTCTCCAAGTTCATTTTTTTGCAGGTTTTCGATGAACTATTGCTGTTTACTTATGAGAAAAGTCATTAGTGGCATCTTGGTTCCTTCTGATAATGAAGATACTGGCTTACACAGTGAATAGCTGTTCCTTTGCCATCAAGTTTATGCTAACATTCACAGCATCAATTAAACAACATGTGAGGATCAAATATGTGACGATAACTGGAGGGGCTGAAATAATTGTAAAGGTTAGGTCACAGTGATCAAGCTTCCAAATGCATTTCACAGACTGCTGATGTGAAGTCTGCAGGTTATTTCTTCTTCCTTCAGGTGTCAGAACTCATTTAGGCTTTAGACACTGCCATAAAAGGCAATCAGATCTTCCTTTCCAATCTCCAAAATCATTTTAACACAAGTAATATCAACACAGTCACATAATTTAAACCTTCTCCTACTGCTGTACAGCTGCTCAGGCAGTTAATTACAATATGTTCCCAGGATGAGAGGCTGAATAGGCAGTCACATTTCTGCGCTTCATTAAAATGAGCTTAGCAAAATTAGGCTGATAGGATAATGGGGATACCTTGTGCAGTTTCCACTATTCCCAGCAGCAAGGATTGTGCCAGATGTTGCTCTCTTTGTGTAAATTATATACCTTGTATTTGTTGACTAAGAATAAGTAATGGGCACATGCTTTCATCTTAGACCAAGCTGCTGAACAGAATTATTTTAAAGCCTTATAAATGAATGTAGCATCTACTTGTGCAAAATAACAGTATATCTACTATTGAGCTTATCATTTAGTGCTGAGGAGAGATAGGACCTTGGAATATTTTTGTTAGGGAAGTAGAGGAAATGAGCCACTCCACGAGAACAGGTGCCTTACATGAAATACGTCGTTTTTGCATCTTCATCGTTTCAAGTAGAAATGTTCTTTCTAAGTTTATGCAGCTCTTCTCTCTCACCTTCAAGAGTTATTAAGAGTGGAAATTCAAATTATTTTAATAGTGTTGATTTGTCCATTGCTGATTCATTTGCAGTGGGTCAGGACCCCAAAGGTGGGGTTCATCTCATCTGTCTTTCTCTCCGAAAAACTGTCAACTAGTTAGCTACATTCAGTGTAAAATAATTAGGGGAACAAACTGCCCTTCAGGGAAATCTGTCTTAGGAGAGGAAACACCTTTGATTACCAAAAGAGCTCCAAAACCAGCTTGAGAGAAATCAGCTAAATGTGAGGCACCTAATGTCAGAAAGGGTGAATTCAGGCCAAAGAGACCCATATTGTGAACCCATCCATTAATAAGCTTTACGTGATTAACAGAAAGGTGTCAGATTCAGATAATAAAGGTATTTGTTGTTTTTTTGAGGGTAGTGGTGTTGTTTTGTTTTGTTTTGTTTTTCAGGTTGTACCTCTTAGCTTCTGTTTTTCCTTTTCACGGTAACAAATGAGGGATTTTGGCACTCCCTAGAATCCTCACCTCAGCTTAGCACAGAGCAGAACGAATATAGGAGTGCGGGTTATGCTTTACCAAGCCCCTTTAGCCATTTCTTTGAGAGGATAATGAGGGGCCAGTGTGCGTGCCTTCCACGTATAAGGTTAAGGAAAGAAAAGTGCTATGTCCTGTTCCAGAAGCTGGTTTTGGTCCTCATCTCTGGGACATCTGTAACAAGCTAAACAGGTTCTAAATTGGAGACTTCCAAGACCCAAACAATGACCAAGACTATTAAGTCTGACTTCAGGTGACTCATTCATCCTCGGGTGTAGCCCACTGGATATTGCAGACCAGGTCTCTTTGCAGAGGGAGCATATGAGCCATATTCTGCTGAATACTTCAAACATTACACCTGCAATTTTGGAGTTTCGTGGTCAAATGCCAAGTCAGAAATAAGCCTTCAGTATCTGTTCCTTTACTAACCATACTGCAATGAAAATGACAAATAGTGTGAGGCTATTACTTTTAAATGGCCATGGGGGGAAAGGAGGTGTCCCTTTCTTTGCTGTTAGCAAGAGCTGTGTTCTAAAGATAAGTGAGTGAAGCAATTGCCGAGAAAAGTAAGACATTATTCCGTACACCATCCATCACAGATATGCTTATTATTTATGATATATGGATAAAAAAGGAGGGATTTTCATTTTTTTGAATGCCTATTGTTCTACAGCAGCGGGGGGGGGTGTTTCTATGAACAGACATATGTGTAATTCCAGTGTGTGCGGTTTTATTGCATTCAGAATTGCTGAAAATAATTAGCCACAATACTAATTTCCCTTCTGGAGCTTAAGAAGCAGGTTGAAAGCAATGGTGTTATTAAGAATAATTTCAGAGCAGTAAATATAGCTATCTAATCATCTATAATGACAGGCTAGACATGTACATTTGACTGAAATGAAGAAATATATCACTGTACATTCTATTTCAGAGAAAATATACTTACATCTATCCTGCATGCAGCAAATGTGATGTATAGAAAACATTTTTCAAAACACATAATTCCTTCAGTGATCAGCTCGTAACCCTCACTCTTGCCTCCAAAGTATTGAAACCAAAACATGACATAAAATATTACATCTGTTCTGTTATGCATCTTGATCTACTGAAAAGTTGGAATACTTTAAAGATATTTCATATAGATATAAAACCCACTCTGGATCAAAGCCTACATCCTGGAAGACAATGAGACTCTCACTGATGGTTCAGTTGTTAAATTGATAAGGTTCTAGAGATCTTGTTGACATTCAGTACTGAGTCCACATCAAAAATAAAAGTCAATGGTTGCAGAGCTGCTTTAGCAGATGGGACTCTTGCTTTCAGCTCTGGAGCATTCAACGTTCATGCCCCCGACAGCAAAGCATATGGTCTAATAGACATAAAGGAGGGTCAACATTTAACTTTCTGCTCTTGACGTATTTAGTATTCACCTAATGCCCTTCTGACAGAAAGCCTTATGAGACATATGTGGCCAACACTTCCCATATGGAGTAAGTATAACCATTTATATGCTGCTTGGCACATACCATTCATACTTCATATTTTTAGTTTGTGAAGTCTGCAGCATTTAACAACTTTTATGATGCTACATTTAGAGATGAGACCAGTAATATAGAGAGGCGGCTGAGGCCAAGCTTGTCACAAATTTTGCAATTTTTGTTGTCTTCAGAGAATCTCAGTGATACAGACTGACTATGACCATAATCTGGTCAGTGCCATGCACTGGCCCGCGTCTCCTGGGGCAGGCACTGCAAGCCAGAGCTCACTCTCATGGGACGAGAACCAGGTGGACTGACCCTGCAAACCGCAGCTAATTTTGCTAAGGCATTTTAGTAGGTCACTTTTGCTAAGGTATTTTAATAGATTCATACACTTTTAAAAGGAAAATTAGACTATCAGTCAGGTTAAATAGTTTGACTTCTGCAGGGAACACCAGCATTAGATGAAAATCCCTAGTGCTGGTTTCCTGTTTCCAGGTGAGATCACCTCTCTGCTCACTTTCGCTAGTCAAGTCCTATCTGCCCACAGGTTGACTTTGACTTAGCAAGGCTCATGATGAGTTGCTCTTTCCCAATCCATTCCCAAGGTATGGCTTCTGTTAGGTGCTTCCATGTGTTTTCTCACATGGGCCTGATTTATTAAGTGGAGCAGGTGACACTATGTGGCTGATCTGTCTCATCAATATCTGGTATTTCATTGGCCTGGATGTGATTTATAAACTTTATCAGGGTCAGTGCAGGTGTACTCATTGATGAACCTCATCAGAAAGATACCAGGTGGCTGAGAAAGGTGTCTTCTGGGGATCAGGTCACCCATTATTAAAGTTTTTAATTATCTTCATAATTTCTTCTTATTTAGTTTTCTAATAATCATATGACAGTAAGTTATAACTCAAAGGACCTTCAGTACACAGGGTATGCAGTGAAAAAGGTGAACAGTGAACAGCTTAGGCTTGCTGCTGTAAGTAGACTTCACCCTCCCAGATGACATTTAACACTCTCTCCATTTAAAAATAGACCAGGGGTGTTAGTTCATCTCTCTATGGCTTTTCTGAGCTTGGGAAGCCTTTGGGTATTACTTTCCATCTGACAAGGAAGAGAGGTAAGAAAACATATCTCTATTCAGAAAATCAGCATCAGGCACAGCTTTTCAGTGTGGTTTTATTTTTTTTTCTCTTTAACACTTTCAAGGTTGTATCACCAGACATGATAAAGAGTAAATGTGCTATGAGAAGACATTTAGCACAGAGAACATTAACATCATCGCTGCTCTTAGTTTAAAAAAAACCCAGAAAACTCCAACAAAAACTCCACCTTCCAATGATTAGAGCTGTTTTCTTATGTAATTAAACCAACCAGCTCATTAGCATTAACCATACTACACGTTCTAACGACCCAATTTATTTTAAACTACAAATCCAAGCAGATCTGATAAGGCCACAGCATCCTAATTCTACAATAATTCCCAATTTAAAGCAGCCTTCTAGGCATTGGCTGCCACATCAAACCATGTCCCATTACAATTGGGCTTACTCAGCAGATCAGTCCAGCTCAACGTGAAGGAATTGAGAGAGAGAACTTGCAAGCTTTTGACTCAATAAGTTCTTTATGGGAATTTGCTGAATTTATTTTAATTTAAATGTATCTCAGGACTAAAAAGCAAAACTATTATGGAAAAGGAACTCTTTCCTTTATGTTACAGATTCTTCTCTCTCCCAAGGGCAGCATCTGGCAGATGGTACAATACGTCGTGCTGGAATGCAGCTCATACGTATTTAAGGAGCAAGCTGTAATTACAGAGGCAAAGCTTAGAGGATAATTTCTTTTGACACAGCATTTTGGTCTCAAACACCAGCCGGATTCCTTGGTCCTCCTTGGCTTTAGCATTTCACATAAGGAACCATAAATGTATTCCCAGTAGTTTTATAATGCACCCAGAAAGTGACCATGCTTACATGATGGCGACTACCTCAGAGCAATGAACTGCCTGTGCTTTGAGCCCCAGGATCCAACCCAGGTGCCATGCAAAAACTGTGTGACTCCATCAACACAATGCCGGGCCTGACCTCCTTCTCCTTGATGCCACCCTAACACGGTCAAGGGATTTTGGCCAGCTTGAAGCACAGGCAGGGTGTGTTCGCATCTTCACATAGCATATAGCATAGCCATACATTGAGTAGGGTCACTGGCTGCCACGCTGGGATCTGCCCTTCCAGACAACTTCAGTGCTTATCAGTGGTCCTTGTTAGGAGAGGATTTTGAGTTTAAATCCAATAAGCTCAAGTTATCTTCAAAGAGGAAGGTCATTTGCTGTGATCAGATGAGATGGCAGACACTTGCCTTTCAGAAGAGCTTCATTAAATGAAGAAATAAACCTCTCATTAGTAAGGAATTTATCTCAAGACACCAAAAATCTACATCCTGGTATTGATTCTGGGCACACTTAGTAGACAGATTAATTTAAATGTTTACTGTATCTAATCTTTCATTAAGTGCATCTGGATGTTTCATAAACAAATTTACTTTAGGTATGGAAACATCAAGCAGTAGAGACGCAAACTATATATAACTTCAATGCAAGAGCATCAGAACATGACATTAATCTCCTTTCTAATTTCCTATGCTCCCATTTTTGTCATACAAAGTGACATCCGTCACAGCAACTGGGTGATTTATATTGTGGAGGGCAATTATTCTTAACTATCTTTAATATTGGTGCAATAGGTCATCCATCTTAAAGCAAATGATATATGCAAGATTATTTATTCAGGACAGGCATTGAATCATTACAAAAAAGTCTTATGCCTGAATAAATACAGTGTATCTGTGTCTGTCTCTCTGGTATCAAGTAAATTACATGTGTCCATTACGAGTATACGCAACCTGCCCCAAATAAACGGACTCTAAAATCTTATGGTGAAATACTTCTCTGAAACAGAATAAGGACTTGAAAACCAAAACTAAAGGAAACTTATCCTCTTATTTCCACAATATAAAAATTGATATAAGTGCCATGACATGATGTCAGAAAAGCAGAACCAACAAAATAATCGTGTGTAGTCTATTCTAGACTAACAGTGTCAAGGATTTTTATGTGGACTGCTTGAAGGGCAGCATTATGATTTATCCTTATCTATGTATTAACATCTTTATGTGTAATAATTAACTTCCTCAGTAACACTGTGTTTTTGATAGACTTGAAGCTCTCTTCATTATTTCTCCCCAAATTGATAAAGGCTGTCAACTGTAATTGCCTTAAGTTTCTGCTTGCTTGCGTCTGGGAATGAAGGAAGTTGGGCTTTTTGACTACAGTCTGGTGCCCAGAAGTTTTGTAGGATCTGTTTGGGTTGACTGCTTGCCATTGAGAAAGGATGTAGCAAACATAATCTCCTAGGGCTGCACGTTATGTGTGGAGAGGGGAAGGATGGTGGAAGTCTACTATTTCTTGGCTTTAAATTGACAAATGCTCTCTTGTACTAACCAGAAACACTCTGTAACACAGGGGCGTGAGAGGAAAATGAGTGGATTCCAGTGAAAGGCATGGGGTGGTGGGAACAAGATACTTTCTCCCAGTTAAACATTGAGCTACTGTTTAATGCCGGTTGGGTAGCTCTTCCAAGGCCCACACTAGAAGGGTTCATTCGGGACCACGCTTCCCTAACTAACTTTTGAGGATGTTGTGCAAGGCAACATCAAAAAAAAAAAAAAAAAAGCCCTGCAAAGGCTGGATATATAGTGCCTGCTGCTTCCCCAACCCAGACCTCTCCGTCATTCACAAACAGTATTAGATTGCTCTGAAGTGACATGGCAAACCCAAGTCTGTAGTTACCTGCCACTCCATTCTCTTCTAGATGTTCACAGATAGTTCAATTACTTTTTATGCCCTTTTTCTTCCCATTACCATGTGCTTGCACCAAGGGTCCCCCACAGTATAACAGCTTCAGTACTTTGAATTCCTCCATAGTGATAGCAACAAAGAAAGCAGCTGCCATCATTGCTCAGTTCAGGGCAGTCTTGACCATTTTTCCCCCCTCTGATTCATTTATTCTCATGACAATATGGTTCTCCATCTCCTTTCCCTCCCTAGTAATTGCCTCCTTGTGGGTGAGCTGCCTTGTCTCTGCCAAGCTTTCATTTTGATAGGGCAACAAGTCAATTTTCTATAGAGGTGGCAGAGTTAAATATTGCCCACATCTACTAAAATCAGAGATAAGACAGGGGTAGGGAGAAAGTTCAGAACAGACTGAGGAATTCTGGGGTAGCATTGGAGGACTGTCAAACACAAGCTGAAACATGCAGTTTTAAAAATTTGTGGTCTTTGTTTTCAGTTAAAATGCTCATATTCAGTTGTCTGCCTCCAATTAAACACACATCCATTGAGAGAGGAGGGTCTGTTCATTTTTAAGCACATTTGGCTACCTCATGCTGAAATCTAGGAAAACAGAAACCAACGGTCTTAGAAACCAAGCAAACCTCAGCTTGGCCTGATCCAAAATGCATGGAGGTCAATGGAGAGATTGTCAGAGTCTTCAGTGTGTTTTGAATCAGTTCTCCTTGAGAGCAGCCATCATCAGTCTGTGCTGTGAGGAGGACAGAGCAAAAAACAAAGACAATTGGAATAAAAATCCAACGCTCTACTGAAAAATCCCCTGGTCTTCATTTAAGTGTCAAATGTAGAAGAACAAATTACTGCAAATTTTTCTTCCATGGTAATTACCCAAATAAGTTTTTGCTTTGAAAAGTTGGGGTTCATGTTTTGTGGCATCACTTTTCTTTCTTTTACAGGAATTGCCTCAAATATAAAATTCATGCCTGAAGAAAGAAAAATCAATCAAGGCATAATAACTTATTCAATAGTATAGACTAGTGCTGCCAGTGAAAATTGATAAAGGAATAATCAGAGTGCATTAGACCCCATCCTTTCCTCAATTACGTGAATGCAGCTCTTGATGTAGCAGAGGCTTCAGAATCTATACAAAAAGCATGGGCCCAAATCTCCTCCCATATTAATTTTATGCCAGGGTAATTTCATACATTTTAATGAGATCACTTTGCGTTTACACCAGTGAGAGAGACACAAGAAAATGCTTCCACAAATACTGTCTCTTTTTTTTTTTTTTTTTTTTTAATAGGGGAAAAAGCTATAATTTGGACATAGTAATTTACAGAAACATGATTCTTTTCCTTTGTGGAAGGATGATCTACAATACCATAAACAAAAATAATGGCCATTGAGCTAGGTTCATATATTATACTGTCAACAAAATACTGACCTGAAGACCAAAAAAAGAAAAAGAAAAAAAAATCCCTAATATAAACATTGATTCTAACATAGGGTCAAGTAAATTAAATTTTTGTTATAAAAGCAACCATCTAAAAAAGGGGAGTTTCATCCTGAACTATTTAGCTTTCTTTTTTTTTGTTGTAATTTTTTTTCTTTGACCTTCATTCAGTCTGCATCATGAAGAAGGTCTCTCTGCTAATAAGGTTACTCATTCAGCCCTTCTCACCTCCTGTAATTTGCCTAAATTATGGAAGGCAAATTAAGCCAGCTCAAAACAATATTAACAGACTGGTGCTACCATCATAATTAAATCACAGCAGATGCAAAGGGACAATGGAGACTTGGTTGTAAATATATCAAGTGGTTCTGATGACAGTAATGCATTTTATTAGGGAAAACTATCATCATTTTTATGATCTAATGCACATTTACCCTTTTCTTGCCCTTCAGTCACCAGGTAGGACATAAGGTAAATTGGATTCCTGTATGTTAATGTTTTTTTTCCTAGTTAACTGATACTAATATTATATTCCACCTTATTTAGTGGTTGCTCTTGCACCTACACTAGGTGCTGTCAATAAAGGAGAATAACTTTTTTTTGAGAGAGATATTAGTGTCCTGCACTGCTATCTCAACAGCACCCTCATGCAGCGGACTCCACAAGAGACACAGACTCAGCTCTGCCTGTTCTTCTTCTGAGCAGCCACAAGCCTCAGTGTCCTGAGCTGGACCCAAGCAGGAGCTGCAAGAGGGCTGTGGTAGAGTAACGACAGGACTGTGAGGAGCATAGGACAGAATATTCTCAGCCTGGGGGGAGGTGTGAACCCAAATTTGCAGCCCCTGGAGACGTGCACTAATCACTCAGTTAACAGCAGGCCCACTGCCTCCTCCAGCCATAATTTAAAAGCATGCAATAGGATATTTGACAAAAACAGCTACCGGTGTTTGCCATCAGATGTGTAGTTGGAGCTGAGCATCAAGGAGGAAGGGATGTGTTGCCTCGAAAACTCAAATGTCATTATAGTTTCACATGATGACCTGTGCAAATGGGGTTAATGGCACCTTAGGATATGTGGACTTGGATGCCTCAAATCCCCAGGCCAAAAAGCAGTGTCAGTTCCTGGTGACTCCTTAGTGCCCTCCTCTTTTAGGCTCTGCTCCAAGGCACCCTCCTCTCACCCTGCTTGCAGGGCAGGTGCCTCAGGGTTAGGACTGGACTTGAGTACTGCTGTGCTCCAAATCCTGACCAGGAGGGAGCACACAATATGGTGTTTATACTTGTAACATGCTATAGGGTTGTCACACATAGCCCATCTCTTTGGGTATTTATCAGGCCACCAGTGTGGGTGGCCAACCTTGGAGACATTGATGCTTTTCTCATTCCCACAGGACTCTGGGGTGTACTCAATTCTGATATCCTTCATTTGATTTCAGCTTTTTGGCTTCCTGCACTACACAGTCTACACATCTCTGCTTGTTTACACTTGAGAAAGAAAATCAGCTGAGAAAAAACAAGGCTCTTTTCCTTAGCTTGGAGCATCAGTCAAACCAAGCAAGGGGAAATGAAGTGGAAAAGGAGTGTGACATCTGGAGAAAAGCCTTCCTTTGATCTTTCTTGATATTGTTGGTTACAGCTAAAGGGGAAAACACTTCACAAGTACATGAAGTAATTGTTTCAGATAAGGGCAGTGGTTGAATGTCTACATCCTGCAGCCTATGCTGGGGAACGATGTTGTGATGTTAACGTAGTACAAACCACAGAGGACAGTTTATCTGATGGGAAAACCTAATTAATAGACTTGTGTTCATCCAGACCTAATATTGCCTATAAATTGTCCAACAAATTTTAATTATGTCAGAGAGGCTGCAAGATAAAGACATGATTGGAATAGTGTAGACACCTTCCATTGCACTCATTCTCCTATTACTATGGTGTATGTGCTTGCTAACTTGCCTGTATATCATATCTGTTTACTGGATTAAATACGAAATACCTACATTTTACCCTGTTAATTAGCCCTTTAGTGTCATCCATGGAGAAAGATAGCCCTACTCTCTTCTCAGGTTTCATCTGCTGAAATGAAGGTCTGGATGGCTTGTGGTTGTAGAATAGGTGCATGAAGACATCCGAGGTGGTAGTGCTCTTTTTATCATAACAACTATTCCTGGCACCAGGTGATAGTAACTTTAATCAGAAGAAGATATTTCTCATAATCAGAATGAAGAGAGAAGGTGTTTCGATCATAGACGACATCTGAAATCTTAGTTCAGCAATTATGAACTTCAGTGACCTACAAAGCATTTTTTTTTTTTTTGTTTCCTTTTAATGCCAAATAAAGCAAGTTTTCCCCTAGAACAAATTATGGCTTTGCCAGTTTAAACTAGGGGTTTACGTAGATTAAGTTAACATTTGGCAGGTTGTCCTTTCCAAACCCTTTGCAGTCAAATCCTCTCTCTCCATGTAGTCAGAGAATTCAGATGCATCCATGCCTTGGATTCTCTTTTCAAACACATATCAAAACATTCAGCCTTCCAGAGTGTGACAATCTGTGCGTTATGTGCGGGATCCCTATATGACAATTAGAAAAACAACAGCAGAAGGCAGCTACCCGTGTCTCGAGGAGCATCTTACACCTTGCAGAGTATGTTACACTCAGGACCATCACTGATCTTAGTTTCCACAGTATCTTGGCTGGCCAGAAGACCCCATCCCTTCTTAACATACGATGATCTGAAACCGGTTAACCACACTTACATTACTTTCCACTTAGATGACCATTGTCTACTTGCCAACCTGTGGAAACTACTGTTAACCCAGTACATCGCAGTGGCTCCTGCGGTGAGGTGGGCTACCTTGGCATCCTCAGACCTGTTCTAGCCTCTCTGACTCCTAAGTCTTGGTCCTCATCATGAAGGAACACAGCAGCTTGGCACAAGCATTTAAAATCATTCCCATTCCAGAAATGTGATCAACAGTTCTGCCTCTTAGGCATAACAGAGTTAGCCCAAAAAGCAACTAATTCCCCCAAGACTCAAGGGGGCATTTCCAACACCTATTTCTTCCATTTTTCTAACTTCTTCCATTTTCATAACTCTTTATAAGAATAACAGACATTAAAAACATGCAAACATAGCACTGAGACCCTCACACTGACCTTCTCTGAAAACCAAGAGAAAAATGAGCTGTTCATGACAAAGACTAGGCACATCAGTGCAGTGCCAGGAGGTGAGGAGGTGCTCAGTGATATAGTGGTATAGGCAGAATAAGACACCTCTACAGAAGAGAACAAAACTGAAATTCCATTAACAATTCACTGTTATAGTTTTAAGTAATTAAACTAGAAAAGCTTTCAGTCCTAGTAGCTCGTGAGGTACTCGTCTTTCTTCATGATCTTTACAGTTCTCCTGGTTAAGCAGGCAAAGACTGGTGACTGCACAGTCCCAGTCAGTGGCTTCTAATGCTGCCACCCACTACATCTTTTTACCTAAGTGCCTCACTGTCCATTTATCTTCAAGCTGCTCTGTGAAGCCTATTCACTATTCTAAACAATCTGGGTTAATATAGAACATAAATTCACATAGAGGATACTTTTTTTCATTATATGTGCAATAATATCTCTAGCAAGTTTCTTCTTCTGTGGCCTAAGCATTCTAAATGAAAAAAACAAGTCATAGCAGAATACTGTGGGATCATTGCAAGCATCTGCCTCCAATCTTGTCGGTCTGACAGACATTGAAGTAAGCAGTTCAAAAAGAGTTTTTTGGTTGGCTTTTTTTTTGTGTGTGTGATACAGCAGCAAAAATGGGATATTATTTAACCACTGTACTGAACAATTCAGAATTTGAGGAGCATTAGATCTAGATCCAAAGGTTGCGATCTGTGTCACTAACAAATGATCAGTTAAAACCAGGCATCTAGTTTTGAACTTTGTTTGGACAAACTGCAATGGTCCACATCAAAAGCATGCAGTAGAACACGTTTCGTATCTTGTCTCAGGTCTCTTCTCCTCTCAGATGAGAGATTTTTCTTTTACTGAATTAAAACAAAATTCACTAGTCACTAGAGTGCCCTGAAAAACTGAGAAACAAAGTGATTATTACTAGTTTCTCTACAATAGCAAATTGCTTCTGTTTTAAATATTTCCCAGGAAGGACATTTTTTTTCCAGGTCCCTCAAATAAAGCCAACAATTCCAGAGAGGGTAGCAGTAGTTATATTTATTATCTGACAAACCTTATGTAGCAAAAGATTACATCTGTCTATATTTTTTGCTGTTTTGTGGGAGCTGATGCCATCAGAAATGAAATAAACAACTTCTGAGAATGCTTCCTTGTGTTTTATTACTTCATTTTGTTTTATGAATGCAGCCTCCATAGCCTTTTGTTTTTATTCTGGCTTTCCATGTTGCTGTGCCTGCTACTTTAGCTATTTGTGTCATCACTTACACTGTAAAACCCAGAGGCTCTATCTGGACATAAAAATAACCTCATACAAAATTTGTGAACCTCCACAAAATGAATAAGAAATAACAACAATAATAAAAAGCTTCATGCATTTAGAAAAAAATCAGTTTGTCCTTTTTGTAATGTAAAAAACCCCAAATCTTAAACTGAAAGAGGATAAAATCCCACCTTTTTCTCAGTTGCAAGCCCTCTCTGTAACCAGCAAAAGGAGCAAATTTGTCCAGCAGAGAAAGCTCATAGAGTGACCACGTGTGCAGGCTTCTTCTCCAACCAAAAACACCCCTTCAATGTAAGGAGGGGAACTGACCTCTTATGCCAATACCTATTCAACATATAATCTCACAGGCCAGGGGGAATGAATGTACATGGGCTTGAGAGGAAAGAAGAGGGGTGAAGCAGAAAAATATAATTTTCCCTCAATAAAATGCAAGTTTCCTCAATATATGTCTCCCTCCTCTTCTCCCAAGAGCACAAATTTCTATCAGAACTTTCCTGAATCTCATTTGATTCCCAGCAGTGATTTGATTCCCTCCATGCCTTTTCCTCTGGAGGCCATGCACGTATGCACATATTCCAGTTTTCATTTGCTGTGTCTGTGCCTTCTATTTTTCAAAGGTAATAGACGAGTAGAATGTTTTTTACTATTTTATATTCTGGAGAAGTTTTCCAGCAAAAACGTTGTGAAAAATTGCAGTATGCAGCTTTAACTCACACGCCGCAGGTTGCCCCATGGAATTGGAGCCCTGTGATTTTCTTCATTTGCCCAAGCAGAATATGCTCCATGTAAGGCAGAGATGTCAAATGCACTCAGAGAAAAAGGACAATTACAACTTTTAGCCATGGTCTGTAGTTAAACTAAATATAGACCACTTGCTCATGCAAATTACATTATCCCGAGTGGAGCATACCATTACAGTAATTGCATTTACAAATGATGTGAGCATGCCTAAGTCTTTTGGGAAAAGTTTTTTTCCTCCACCTACATTAATCTTAAGGTTCAAGACTCCATTGAGATGAAGTGCTTGCTCACACCTCAGGCTCCCTGTGACAGCCCCCCATCAATTCAGGCTGGAGAGCTGTCCTGGGAAGCAGGAGGAGGAGTGGGCATTTGCCGACGATTCTCCAGTCAGTGCTCCTGGTGTGGCCATTCACGTCTGAGTGGTAAGTGAATATAAAATGCCCTCAAGTGAAATGGGAACATTTTACAACTCCTTTGTTCTGAAAGTAATTGCATAAGAAGAATGACAGCATCAATATGAAGCTATAGTTTAAATAAAAAGAATTACAAAAAAAAAAAGTGTTGTTATTCTTAGGAAGGAGGTGTGTAAGGAGGTGAATAAGGCTACAAAGCAAGCTGACATGGCTTTCCCCACCACCTTTCTACTAATATTTATTTTTGAGAATTAAAAATCTCTTTACAAATGCAGGTAGTTGCATAGAAAAAAATCCCCTCATAAACCACTTTACTACCTCCAAATCTTTCTGGTGTGAAAACCAGCAACCAACTAGTAAAAAGGAAGATGGGAGTTCAGGTTCAGAGGACGAAAATACCACATCAACAAGAAGGTATTTTTGGTGCCTAAGATATAATGTGGTATATGGAATTTAGACATGATTTCAGCACTTAGACTCCATGACTTATTCCAGAGCAGAAGATGTGATGGCCCAAGAAGGGCAGATCTAGGAAGACCTGTCTCATCTTAGAGATAAAACTGTAATTCCAGTAAATAGTGTCTTAGATAACAGAGAAACTCAGGAAAAAGGACAGGGCAGTTGAATAACACCAGACTGATATAACTGAACATATTTCAGAGAGGGTCTGCTAAGGCTTTTTCAACAGAAAAATGAGCAGTTGGATCTGACAGGAATTTTCTTGCCCTCATGTGGGGAGTGAAACTTCTGAAAAAGGGGACACGACCACATTCAGGAGGGTCTGCAGCCCCTCTGCTCCTACCGCCAAGGCAAAGGGAGCACAGGGCACTCGCTAGGTAGAAGAAACCATTAGGAACCATTAAGACTAAGACCAAACTTGCAGATGTTCGAAAGGATTAAATAGAAGCCTGAGGGTGGTTGCAAGGAAAGGCAGATGAGATCTTAAGGAGTCTGCAGCTTGATGGCACATTCCCTGAGTGATGGGAGACACTAATGGACCTTAGAGGAGGTAGGGACAGAAAGAAGAGATGTTGGCAGTGAGTAAATCTCTCCCTGGGGGGCAGATGAGCAAATCACGTTGGTCGTGAAGCTCTGTGGCAACAAAGGCTCACAGGTGGTGGATGGAATAGTAAGCAGGGAGGAAAACTGTCTCCCAGGTGGGTGCAACGAGTCCTGTGCTGGGCTGCCAGGGCAGCATCGGCCTGGTTGTGACATTATTAGCAACCGCAAATGATGAGGGAAGAGACCTGTCTTCTGCTGGGCTGGTGGGACCAGCCAGGACTCCAGGGATGGGATGTTTCTTGGCTGCAGCTGGCAGCGGGGATTTGCAGCTCCACCGCTTACGACTGCTGGATAAGGTGTTGGGACCACTGCGGCAGCAGCATAGCAAATCAGCATCAAAAGCTGTCAAGAGGACACTGTTATTAATGTAAAGCTGCTCTTAATCAGTTCAAGGAAGCTGCAAAATTAGTCTCCCCTAGGAGAGTGGCTGAACAAATGTGGCACAGAGAACAAGAAGGGGATTTTTTGGTCAAGTCAATATGGGAAACTTGGGCTAGAAACCCTATGATTTCATCCCCAAGAAGGGAAAGCCATACATTTAAATACATTTGTATCTGCCTTCCCCTTCTAATCCCCACTCTTCCCATTCCTCCCAACCTCTCATTGGCAGCACTGGCACATGGAGAAAATACAAGTACAACCCTGCTGTGTCCATATCGAAGAGACTTTTGCCACGGACTTCAGCAGCAGAAGGGTCAAACCAAACTTTCCCGTGTGCTATCCACATGGCCAGACCCGAGGCAGGGTCCTTCTGCTTTCCTGGCTGCGTGAGCACTGGCAAGGCACAGAAAGCAAGATGCCAACAGCAGCAAGGGGAAAGGTACGGCAGAGAAAGACCTTCTATGTGGATGACCTTCAGGAGTCACTTTATACAAACATCAGGCAGAGATGAGGAGGAAGGATGAGTAAAGGACCTACCACTGCATGCAGTGTGATTTGGTCCCAGGGTGGAGAGGGAGGGATGGATTTGCTGATGTTGTGAAGAAACATGACAAGGACAAGTGAATTTCAGCTGGCTGGAGCCTTAGGGGAAAGCGTGAGCGCAGTAGCAAACATCCTGCTTAGCCTCATTAAACCAGAAAGCTCCAAGCTCCGTGGCATAGGTGTGCTGTAGCATTGCTGTTGTCTATAGCTCAGGGATGGCTTTTTGCTGGAGTTAAATGGAAATGCTCAGAAAGTGGAGAGTGGGCAGCTCTCAGCTCGTCCTAGGGTAGCTCAGCTCCCAGAGCAGCTGCCCAGGACGCAGCACTCCCATGGCCTCGCAGGACCTGGGGGCCAAGAGCACCTTGCCAGCTGCCCGCAGCAGACATCTGCAGGCAGTGTCCTGGGGCTGCGAGGGTGCAATGCACTCGAGAACTGGCACTCTGGATGGGGCTATTCCTCGGTACGGTGAAACACATGACCACCCTGCATCAGACATGCTCTGAGCCCTCTAGACGTTAATTGCTCTGCAAAGGCCCACGTATCCCAACCCCAGAGTCCGTTTGTGCAGCCAGACCAGTAAAAAGAGTTTATAAATGCACCGGTTATAAACTCAGGTCAGACTGTGCCAGTACCCAAGTGGTTTCAGAGTGAGTTGTAGGTGTGCAATATAAAGATTCAAATACACAATCTACTTCATTTCAAACAAATCTTTCTCTCCAGGACATAAAACACTAAATAAAAGCTGCTGTAATACCTGGAGTATTCAGTTTCTCTAAAGGTACAAAGCAGACCAGCCTCTTAGGGATTTTTCTAATTGACAGAGGGTGATTAAACGGAGAGCGGTGAGACAGGAAGTGCCCTAGGAGTTAAATACTTAAAGCTGGTTTGTGCCGTTGTGAGTAAATGGAATCAATGCTCTGTATCCTTATTTAAACACTATAATTAAATTTGGAAATTCACGTGCTTAATGTTCCCTCTGGCCCACAGCCAGAAAAAATTACCATCAAAGGAGAGGGGACCAATAAACCAGCAAGGCAGCTCAGGTGCCCTAGAGATCAGAGGAGAAATTAGTTCCATGGCACCAATTGAAATCAGTGGACCTAAAGTGAGCCCCAGTCAATCTCAGGGAGCTGAGTGAGGTTTGCTCTCATTTTTTGTTGGTTCTTAGAGATATTTTCTGGCATTCTGTGCCTCCACTTTAGGTTGCTTCTCCATTATCTCTGTTGAAGCGACCACGGTGCTGCCTTGGGGAGGATTTTGCAGTGATACTTCCCTTGAAAGGCTGCTGTTCTCCATAGCACCAACTGAAGCACAGCCACTCTAAAACCATCTTTAAACTTTTTGTTTCTAGGGAAAAAAATTAACTCTAACCCAACTGAAACCCGGGCACTTTCACAAGCAGAAGAGAAAGGGACCACTGTTCCTAATGATGGAGCCCCACTCCCAGAAGGACCTACTCCTGTTCCTGAACAGATTGTCACTGCTCTTAAGTGACCCCTGAGCACTTTTCTGCATGCTCCCCAGCAAGGGACAGCAATGACGCTCTCTTTGGCACCCCTGCACTTCAGTCCTTAAGTGGCTCTGAGCTGCTTATTTAGATAAGGCCCACAGAGAATGCCTGACATGGTCTCAGCCCAGTACTTACAGACTAGAAACTAGCAGACTTGGTCTAAATTATGCTATACTAATTGAAGCAATTTTTATGCCTTCTTTAGGTGGATGTACCTATAACAGGCTGAATAAAGATCATTACGTCACCGTCTCTGGATACTGCCTTCTTCGTAAGGCATTTTCCTACGCAATAGGAATATTGGGTTCATGTCCCCATTTTTAACGTGACAGAGTGGGGGCGTGATGGTAATATTTCTGCCCCCATCATCTACAGAGGATAATTTAATTTTGGTTCTCCTCAGGTAGCCTAATAGTTGGGAACTGATGTCCAGGAAGTCCATACTGAAAATAAACTTTGATCTGCAAGGCCAGTTGACGACTGGAGCAGATTGCAAAGATTTTCCGGCTGCGATGTCTTCAAATCAAGAATGGGAAATTTTCTGGAAGTTACTGGTTAGGCAACTTACTGAGATCAGCACAGAAGTAAAAGAGTGAAAGGTGCCTGATAGTAGGATAAGGTCAAACTAACTGGTCAAACAGTCCTGTCCAGTCCTCATCTGTGAGAATCTATAAACCATTGGTACAAAAATTTTTTGCAGCCACTGAATTTGTGATGCAATGCTGGATTTACTTTTTTTTTTTTTTAATTTCAAGATTAATAGCTAAAGATAATTGGTGCCAAGGTTTTAAAAGCAAACTTCATCTTATGTATAACCCCAGGACAGCAAATTGTCCAATCATATTTATGCTATTTGTGGCAAAACTGTGCCTCCCATTGCTTGAAAAATAATATGGTGGAGCAAGGTTTGTAAGGGGGTTTCTTATTTTCATCTAACAAATTTAAAGTCAAGCTCAGTAGTTTGTCGTTGACAAGGCTTTTAGTCATTTTAAAGAATTGGGAAAATAGGGCAATCAGTGGTTTTCAATGCATTGTCCTACCAGCATTGCATTCAGGGAGATAAGTGTCCTCATTCAAGCTGCATTTTTCTTAGCATATTTTAACAGGTATATCTGTCTTTGGCAATCCACTCTAGGGAAAAAGAAAATAAAGATCAAAGAACATTACAATGTGAATTGCAGAAAGATACCTTCGAGCAATTTCTATAAAGATGAGATTGCCTACTAGAGATTTTCTTTAGAGCAGTTTCCATGGTACGTGCAAACAACCTTAAGGCAAAATTATGCCCGAGTCTCTTTCAGATGTTCCTTTATCTAAAACAAGCAGCATAAGTAGCTCATTCACACCAACACCTTACTTCACAAACGTGCCACTGAAATCAGCAACAAGGATGGCAAAATCAGTCTCTGGGTAGTCACGTTTTTCAAGAGGATTTCAGTTCTGCAAGATGCTCAGCAGATCCTGCAGAACTGACATGGACTGGGGGACAATTAAGACTTTGCAGAATCAAACTGATAATTATCAGGCTTTGATTAGTGTTACCTCCTGGGTATGAAGCTTATATTTCAAGTTTTGACCTCATAAGTAATTTCTCCAACTTTTTCTTGTTGCAGCTTCTTGAAATAAAGTCATCAAATAACTTTGGCATACAAATATATGAATGCCTCACAGTTTATTGGAGGTGATACTAATGACTTTTGGGGCATACTAATTAACCCAGTGATTCTTTTATATTGTTCAGGCTTGAGCAAATAAAAACCCCTGATTTTCAGATACGTTTCCCAATTTGTTTAAATATATGTATATAAATAAATTTTATACACAAATACAGACATTTTTATATAGTGAAGTGGTAATTCCTATGTTGGTGTAGTACAGCCTAAACAAAACACATTACTTAGATGTGTATCTCTCACCCTTACATCAGCGATGTCACCCTTAGATCTCGGGTATGACCCTTAGACAGTGAACTCTTTGGGGCAGGCAACAGCCGTGCTCTTGCTGTGTAGTAGAAAAAGTCCACATTACAGAGCTGTTCCGTTTTGTGCTTATGTTTGTCTGAAAGAGGAATAGAAGTAGGGTTTTTTGTCTTTTATAGTAACACTTACACATGTGATTGGTTGGATGGAGAGATTAAGGCTTTTGATGTGTAGGATAGGCAGAGATAGGGTGGAGTGTCCCATTCCCAAGAAATGTGGTGGGTATACAGTAGTTGCCTGTGAATGCGGAGGCCTGGAAAGTGTCCATCTAGGATCAGTGCTTTTGGTGCTACAGAGGTTCCCAGCAGTGGTGGCTGTGATAAGTGAGACCTCCACAACCTGCTCCATGAAACAATATTGACTTCACAACATCTGCAGTTCAAAACTTGCTGATGTGCACATTGATCTGCCAGACATTTTGAGATTTCAAATGTTTTGGTCTGAAACCTTTGGGACTACAAACCTATGAATTAGATCATTCATCTGGGAGGGAGGAGAGCTAGTTTCTTTAAAAGAACAGCCTTTTAGAAGATAATGTGGATGGGAACTAGTAGGCTTGGGAAACAGCAGACTCTAGAGTATGTCACTGCCAGTTTACTTCTACATTTGCACATAAAGGCAGTAGTACACATATGTGCTACCTCAAGTTGCGGCTGCTCTTCTGAAAAGGGTTTTAAGACCACACTTTGTTTTTAGGAGAGGATCCTAAAATGAGTCAAGTTTTTTTTTGGTAAGGACCGTACTGAGGGAAGGCTAAACAACTGTCCCAGCCTGGCATGGCCACACATGGGGCTGCATTTGCTCTGCAAATAGAGTGTCCATCTCCAGCCCCTGCTGTCTGGCACATTTCGCATGTATTAATTCTACAGAAAAAAACCACAACATGAATTTTATTTTTTTAAAGCAGATGTCTAATTAGCTACTGGCTGCTATTTTTCTCTTAGACATGCTTTTGGGAGATTAATGATAATGAAAAATTGCTGAATCCCCTTTATCCCAAAGAATATTCATTCCAATACTTTAGATCCAACACCATAACCCACAACATACTGTTGGATGCTCTACTGCTTTCAAGTATAATCCTCATCTTTGTTTTGGGGGAAGGGAGGGGTTGTTTCGTTTTGTACATCCACATCTGCTTTGATTCATATGTAATTTATGGTGTGCTTTCAACTGTTCAGTTAACTCGCCTTCTGTGCGTATTCCACAAAGCGAACAGTTTATAAGTCAGTTATACAAACTTTGAAGAGTTCTACTTTTTTGAATTGTTTGATGGATTACACGTATTTGTATAATAAGATGTGGTGTGCACATTGTCACAGACCATGCTTAATGGATTGGAAGTAGGAATTTTATAATCCCACTGTGAACATAAGCATCCGCTGTGTTTGCAGGCTACTAGTCAGAAAAATCAACTGAAGCAAAACATATGCTGCCAAAAAGGAAAGTTATCTGCTGACAGTCGGCTGTTGTATTGCAGTGGGAAGAAAGGAGGCACTGTACTGTACTGTCACATTGGGATGGAGGCAGGGAGCCTAAAGATCCCTGTCTGTAGAAATTTCCTTGAGCTGAACTGTCTTCCTGCAGAGCTCCAGTTCACTCTCTTTCTCAATTACTTTCATTCAGTCCTTTTCTGCCTCTGCCAGAGACCTTTCTTCTGTGAAAACCCAGGGATGAAAAATCGCTCTCCATTGTAACCAGAAAGTTAAGGGAGATGGCCCAAGGGTGGCTTCACACCTCCATTTTAGGTGCCTCTGGCTGCAACCTTTGCATCAGTTTTTGTCATATTTTTTTTTAATCATGCAGCCCTGACCTTCTTAGCTATCCAGAATGTGGGTAGAAACTCTTCGTATCACACTATATAAAATTTCTCTGTAATTGAATTGTGCTATTGAAATAGAAACTCAGATGTTAATTGCACTGAGATACCTGAGTCTAGAAGAATATTCTTCTTCTTAACAAGTTCTAGCTATTTGATCTCTGCAAGACAAGTGATGAAACCCCACTATCACAGCAGTGATGGTAGATCACTCTACCAAAAGGGCATCTCTTCAGTAGAATTATTTTTATGAACACTTTCAACTGTTGTCCCACATGTTGAGCACACTTGGGAGAGGTTTGGCTGTGCAATAGGGCTTTTCATCCCAGATGAAATGGCAGATCTCTTAGGAGTGAATTATTCATACTGATGCCATGACCTTTCATTAATATACTCAGTTTCAAAAATAAACTTTAATCCTTTTTAATAAGTCTCCTTTGCTCTTTCTGAACATCTTTTTCTTCTAACTCAGGAACAGACAGATGCTGAAACTTGAATGTAAATTCCTGAGAAGAGTCTCTCTTTTTTTAATCATTCTCCAACCTTTTTTGTTAATAAGCTCAGGAAATTAAGAAAAATTCCTATATTGTTTTCGCAAAACACACCAGTAATTTCACCTTCCATGGAGGAAAGTCACTGTAGCCCTATGTAATTAAACTTCCTACCATATCCTACTAATTATATGCCACTTCCTTTAGGGAAATTATTTCCCAATTCCTGTATCACATCACAAGAAATGTAAGGTATAATAATACTGATTTATTTTTACAGATATTTCCCCTCTCATACAACTAAGATCTGTTTCGTTCCCAAACCTCTCTCAGCTCTTTAATATTCAAAAGCTCTTACATTCTCATTAGTAAATAATAGATCTTTAAATTTCAGCCACTTCTAAGAGTATTGCATTTTTCAAATATAAGGATTATCTTAGTATCATGATTTCTAACCCAAATTTGGATTACTTGTAAGCTTCTTAATGTAGCACAAAGCTTTGCTTACACGCCTTTTTTTTCTTGCGTTTGCATTTGCAAACAATGGGTTTGTAAATCACCTCCTCATCCCCCAGTGCGCAGAGTATTTTTTAAATGATTGCCAATACATCTTGGGTTTCGTCTAATTAAACCATACTCAGCTGATGGATGTGCTTCAGTTTTATCTTTCCTTGCACGATATTCTTTTCTTTACTATGTGTTGTGGTTTAAGCTGGCAGGCAGCTAAACACCACACAGCCGCTCACTCACCCCCTCACCCCCCAGTGGGATGGGGGAGAGAATCGGAAGGGCAAAAGCAAGAAAACTCGTGAGTTGATATAAGAACAGTTTAATAACTAAAGTAAAATAATAGAAATAATAATAATAATAGTATTGATAATAACAATAATATTGTAATGAAAAGGAAAATGAGAGACAGAGAAAGAAAACAAAACAAAACACAACAAAAACAGGTGATACACCCACTCACCACCTGCCGACCGACGCCCAGCCAGTCCCCGAGCAGTGATTCCCCACCGGCCAGCTCCCCACCATTAATATACTAAGCATGATGTTATATGGTATGGAATAGCCCTTTGGCCAGTTTGGATCAACAATTTTAGCTGTGTCCCCTCCCCTTCCAGCTTCTTGTGCACCTGGCAGAGGATGGGAAGCTAGAAAAGTCCTTGACTAGTGTAAGCACTACTTAGCAACAACTAAAAGATCTCTGCATTATCAACACTGTTTTCAGCACAAATCCAAAACATAGCCCCATACTAGCTACTATAAAGAGAATTAAGTCTATCCCAGCCAAAACCAGCACACTATGCTTTCTGGGTCGCCTTCCCTTAATGTTCTTAAAATCCTGCAAAAATTCTGTAAAAAATAGTAGGACAATTTATCCTGGGAGACCTAGTTCATTATTTCAGATCGGGTCTGACCCCATGCTCAGTGAAGTCAATAGACTTTTGATTAAACCTGATGCTCAGTTGTTCTCAAACCTCTTAGATCAAGACCTCCTCTTTCTTCTGCTCTTCAATAGCTTAAGCATGGGCAAGAGCCAAAAGAAAGGCTCCTTACATGACTGCTACAGAATAGACATCTTTCAATGAGACACAAGAGAGGAAAAGAAACCCAAAATTGTATAGGTCAGAAATAAAGACCTGGAGACTGTGCTTCTCTCCCACTCTGAATCAACCTACCCCCTGCCATAGAGCCCATACTCTCAAATCTCTCTTGATTTGAGAATCAAGAGTTGGCTTTGCTCGTATCTTCTTCCTGGATATCACTAAATCACTGAGGTGAAACAAAGACCTTCCCACCCTCTTGAGATGCAAATGCACACATATCCCACCTCTCAAGACCTTTGAGACACAATCTGTGACCAAGAGCAATTATTCTACCTCTTTCTTACTTTTACAAATGAAAGTGGTTAAATGCATATGGCTTTCTACCCATCATCACAGTCTGAATTTAAATACAGATTTTGTGGCTGTCTGAAAAGAGAACAGCATAATTTCTGAGGGACCTATTGCAGTCACGACTGTTATTTTATCTTACTGAAGGAAGCAGTGCTAGTTCTTGGCTCTGGCTAAGATTATGGAAAAGGTGGCTGGGTTCAGAAAGTGGAACCCGATTATCACAGTGCCGAATTTTTGCGTACTTATCTATAAGGCACTGGTGGTTCAGTGGTAGAATTCTCACCTGCTATGCAGGAGGCCCATAGGGAGGAAGACGGACTTTCCTCATATTGCCGGAGTTGGCCAGCCAATTCATCCACCCTCTGTTCCTTTCTGTCTTTCCAGGTCATTACTGCCAATGAGTTTGCATGTGACAATGGTGCGCTCCATACAAAATTACACCATTAGTGCATTTCTTGGTGTTCAGGCTTCATACAAGGCATGGGTATTGTTAGACATCCAGGAACAGGAGTCCACATGCTGGGCAGAAAGCTCGTAAACTTAGCCAATAGGATGCTTTAAGGGAAGGCTTAAACTCTTTGCCCTCTTAGCAACCCTAAATGGAGTCTCTTCTGTGAATTCACACCTTACAATGCTCCCTAATATCCCTGTCAGGATTCAGAGACAAAACTATTATTGGGGAAAAAGCAAAGCAAAAAGCTAGACACATGGAAAAGAAAAAACCTGCACCCCACGTTGTACTTCTTTGGTGATAAATTTCTACCATTTTGCCTGGGGTAACATCAAGACCTCTAAGGACTACACGGGTTAAACATTTACATAACATAAGGGTTCAGATCAGGCAGATTACAAGTGTGACCATGCCTCTTGCACATTTTATATGTCCTAGCCCCTCTCCTGATGGTTAAACTGCTCTTCTACTCTTGTGGGAGTAGGGAGCTTTCAGTTCCAGTTTCAGCTCCTAGTGCCATACCCGAAGGCAAGCAGTCTTGGAGCAGGAGCCAGGACCGTTGAGTGAAAGCCCCTTTCTCAGAAGTTAAAGTTAAGAACGCAAATTCCCCCAGACCATGGTCTTCCTGATCCTTGTTGAGCTACTAAATAACGCTTAGATGGGAGGCATAACACTGTTCCTTCTAGTCATCTTCTGTGACGACCTTCTTCCAGTGTTTGGTAGACACAGTCCAAGCATACTTCCAGGACTCCGTAAGCCCCTGGGTATGGAGGCACCCCTCTGTACATGACAGAACTGCAGTGGAGTGCAGAACCATGGCCCTAGGCCATCTGTCAGCTTAAGGCCATTTTAGGCAACGGTTCAAACTGAGAGCGAGCTGAGATTTTATCTTAGGGATCTCCAAGATGGTTGAGAGTAGCAACTCGGAGCAGCCTTTCCTAGTTCAGACACCTGAATTCTGCTTGGTTTGAGTCATATGTGATGTTCACATGTTCAGAATCTGGTTCTGGGCATTTAATTCCTTCTTGTACAGAGCCAAAAATGAGGTCCCAGAAGCTTTATTTGGGCAAATTGCTTTCAAATGTACTCAGCATGTACTTTTACATCTGACAATTTGTTTATATATCTGTGAAAAAATTCACAAATCTTTCTTTAAGTCTCCAGTTTTGAAAACCTTATTGTAAAGCTTGCATAGCCTCAAAAGCTTCTGTTTAGAAAAGAAAGAAAAAGGTCCAGAAAATTGCTTAAAGCAGAACTTTTCCTGGTGTCAAGGTACCTTGAAGTTTAAATATCAGCACAAGTATTTGCTTTATTTATATACGTATTTGAAACAGGCATGGAGATACATTCCTGTAGAAGCCTGCAATACTTGTACTAAACCCAGTGCCTCTCGGTTTTCATGTACTATTCCGCTTTGCATTTGATCTATTTGATTCAATATTCACTTGATCTTTTTGTACTGAATATGCAGCTAGTGCACTAATATTAATTTTGGCATAATTTGGCATATCAGGTAGTAATGAGCAAACCTCAAAAGTTTCATATAAGGATCTGCAGTCTATTCCCTATACCCTGAAAGTATTCCTTTCTTTTCACTAGTGTTAGGTAGCTAACTTAGCCAACCACATAAACCACCATCATTGGGTAAAAAAAAAAAAATCGCAATTCTTAATCTTTTCAGAACTGACTCATTCAGATCTCAATGCCACTATTTGAGCTTCTGTGCTTTGGTGGAACCTAATTAATAAACCAGTTAAAAAAACTTGATTAAACAAAACATCCTTGCATCCTGCTCTGAAGATAACCAACTTGATTAACCAGCAATTGCTTTGTAAATGAGTATATGAATATTAATATTCATGTGATTTGTTGATGAAGCTATTCACACATTTTCAGAAGTCTGCATTCTTAAAAATATACTCCCTTCTGTACCTTCTTTGGAGTCTATCATCTTAATAAAGAGCACATTTAGAGCGTGCTCCTTCAATGAGTGCTCTACTTTAGTCCTGAGTGCCCTTGCTTCCCTGAGCCCAGGGACATTTTGTGGAGCACTGTTCGTGCTCAGCACAATAACAGAACATCCAGTTTCTTTGCTCTAATCCTTTGGTCCTTCTGTTACTTAAATAGTTGGTTTATGTTAGCTTAGACAACACTGCTTCAAATAACTCGCGTTTTATGAATTTTATCTTCTCTGTCAAGGCTATAGAGCAATGACGTCTGATGTTATTTGTTGTAGAGGTAGGTGTTAGAAAGTTCATCCTCAGCTTAGCAGGAGTGGCCCAACCTCCCATCTGCCACAGGGTCTGTTAAGACAAGAGCATGGCCAACCCTTCCTGGAAGATGGTTTTACAGTTTAGTCAAGGACAAAGTTTAGAGGCTGCATTATTAGGAACCATGACTGAAATATATCTCCTGCTTAATTTCCCAAAAAGACTGCAGACTTGGCAGGAGACGCAGCTACTACTTTCTCTTGGGATCTTGCCGTGAAGTTATATGTGTGATACCCAAAGCTAAAGAACTGAAGGAGAGCCTCATCTTTAAAAGTTTTGGAAACACAAAACATGCTCACAGATTAATGTCTGTCCTGAGAGGATGCAGTGAGTGGTGTTACAAGGTACCTGTTACGGATTTACGTATCTAATGCCAGCATTAGGATAATACAGCCATGGAGTCGAAGCAGTGCTGGTATGTGTGTGCAAGGGTCCCTTGGGATCCCATGGGTCAGTGGCACAGGACTTCAACTGGGGGAACCACGAGCTGTTCCTTCCTACCATGCCATGCCACAGCTTTTCTCAATTCTCTGCATCCACTGGGGGACTGGAGAGAAGCTGCAATGCTCTTCCCAAGGCTATAACAGGGAAATAAATGGAAGACAAGAACTGAAGGTCCTTATCTCTGCATAATCTGTCCCTGAGTCCCTGACACTATCATAGAATCATAGAATCATAGAATCATT
>WAAD01010514.1:32516-46289 GCA_013389945.1 Fregata magnificens | reverse complement strand
TTTCCGCTTTGTCTATGTCCCTGTTTGTGAGGTGGCCATGCTCATCACGTAGCGGACCAATGTTATTTCTGGCCTGCCTTTTGCTATTGACATACTTTAAAAAGCCCTTTTTATTGTCCCTCACAGTACTGGCCAGCTTCAGCGCTAACTGAGCTTTGACCATGCGAATTTCCTCCCTACAGTGGCAAACAGCTTCTCTCTAGTCCTCCCACGTCACCTGACCTTGCTTCCACTGGCCATACATTTTCTTTTTTCGCCTTAGCTCTAGAAGATCCCTGCTCAGCCAAGCTGGCCTTCTACCTCGCCTGCTTGAATTGTGACATTTTGGGATTGCCTGCTCCTGTGCTTTTAGAATGTGGTACTTAAAAAGCGACCAGCACTGATGGACCCCAGCACCTTCAAAAGCTTCTTCCCAGGGGACCTTACTGAGTAGTTCCCTGAGCAGCTTGAAGTTGGCTCTCCTCATATCCAGAGTTGAGGTCTTGCTGGCAGTTTTCCTCCTGTTACCATAAATTTTAATCTTGACTGCTTCATGGTCGCTGTGGCCAAGGCAGCCACCAATCGCCACTTCTTATAACAAACTGGTTAGGCAACTGGATCGGTGATCTGGCTTTTGTCACTCCTTCCTCTTTTCTAAAATGTATTTGCATTCTGTAATTCTTATTGCAAGTCATATCTCCAAATGATTTCTTGTGTTTGGAATCTTAAATTCAGACATTCTGCTTAAGCTGGAAGATGTGTTAAATTTGACTCAAGTCAAAGTGAAATTATGATCATGTTTTCGATATAAGTGCCACTAGCTAGACTGTAAACACCACAAACTTTTCTTCGTACCTTTATTGTATATGTTAGGTGCAGAGACCAAAAGTAATCTTTGTTTTGCAGTACTCAGAGGTTTCAGGGACTTTTTATCTGAATACTTCCTGCAGCCAGAATAGGCATTCTTATTAACAAGATTATCAGTCTTTCGTTTTCAACTGATCTTTAATATCAGTGTCTGGAGACAGAAGGAATGGCAAATATGCAGATGCAGCTATTTATCATACCCTACCACTACGTGTTTGAAAATTTCTCAGCTAGCAAATCAACATAGGTTAAACTATATAAAGCACAGTGTATTTATGAAGAAGATTTGACCTTGACACATTGATTCCAGAGTTTCCTAAGGCAGTGAAACATAATACTGTTTTAATGGACTTAAATAAAAACGTATGGTGGAGGTCAATATGTATAAAAGCATTTGTGACAACAGACTAATGGTGGCAATGTTTTTCAAGCTAACATTGTTTATTTCCCCAGCTGGTGTATTTTTATCCTTGTAATCTCCACAGTCACGCATTGTGTCTGTGTGCCTGGCTTGTCCTCACAAGAAGATTCCTGTCGAAATCAGACAGTGTGAAGTGCTAATGGCTTTCCGATTGACTAGACTTGTTTGAAACTAACTTTTGAAGTAATATTGGAATCCAAAGTTGTTCTACTTTTGTAAGGTAGCATTAGTGCTTTTTTCTGGCTCACAAGCATGTGATTATCTGAATATTTCTCAGTTAATTTGTAAGGTCTTTGTGGCAGAACTGTCCTTCTTTGTGCATATCTGCACAAACAAGCAAATCGTCATATCCATTTGTTATGGAGGGTTTTTTTCGCCAACCCTCTTTTCTAATTACAAAGTGATGGCAATTGGTTTTGACGTAGTGAAAAGTATTAGTTTGAGTAGCAGGAATAACGAAGGTGCTAAAAGTATTCTTCTCTATGCTCAATTGGGGATAAGGCATAATGTTTTACTACTCTGTAGGGAGTTATAACAAGTGTTTTAAATGTAAAGCTGCAGCGAGCAGTTTAGCAACTATCTGAACTCTGGAGAACAATAAAGTGCTTGTAAACTCACTTGAATAAGTTCACAACCTAAAGGGAAATAGCGAAAGTGAGAAAAAATTTTGAAACATCACTCCAATTACTACAATTCCTACATGTTCACAGATGTTACTTGTGTTTAGAAAGTCAGTTCACCTTACCCATGCCACCTAATATACTTTCTAGTCCTTTCCTTTCAGAATCAAATGAATGCAGACAAATGTTTGCAAACACTTGCACAATTTGAAATGTAATTTGATACATCATGTTATAATCCTCTGGGAGAATTCAGTGATAGAAAAGTCCTACTACAGTGCATAATCTGACTGTTTTTCCCCTTTTGATCAATATGTTTCCAACTGTGTTCACATATATCACAGGAAGTAATTGTATTGCACAGGCATGCAGAGAGTTTGTTAAAAGCTAAAAACCTGATTGTTGTGGGTTAATTCCAGTAGGGAACTAAACACCACAGTCTGCCCAAGCCTTTCTTGAATTGTGGGGACCAGAACTGGACACAGTACTCCAGGAGTGGCCTGACAATAGCTGAGTAGAGTGGGATGATCATATCTCTCACTCTGCTAGTAATGCCCCTTTGGATGCAGCCCAGGATCCAATTTGCCTTCATTGTTGCAGCAACACACTGCTGACTCATGTTCAGCTTGTTCTCCACCAGGACCGCCAGGTCTCTTTCAGCAAGGCTGCTCCCCCGCCACACAGATCCCAGCCTCTACTGGGCTCTTTGGTTATGTTGTCTCAGGTGCAGCACATAGCACTCATCTTTGCTGAACTTCATACAGTTCTTGCTTGCCCACTCTTCCCACCTGTCCAGGTCTCTGTAAGATGACTCTCCCTTCTGACATGTCCACCTCACCACCCAGTTTAGAGTCATCAGCAAACTTGCTGAGAGTGCTCTCAATACCATTATCCGGACAATTTATGAAGATGTTGAACAAGCACAGGACCCAGTATTAATCCCTGGGGGACCTCACTTGTGACAGGCTGCCAGCCTGAGTAAAAACCATTGATCACCACCCTGTGAGTGTGGCCTTTTAGCCAATTTCCTACCCGTCTCGCAGACGACCCACCCAATCTCTATCTTGCCATGTTGTCTAGGAGGAGGTTAGGCAACAGTGTTGAATGCTTTGCTGAAGTCCAGGTGAAAAATATCCACTGCTCTCCCCATGTTGGCAGAAGATGTTATTTTGTTGTAGAACGTGATCTGGTTATTCAGGCATGGTTTGCCTTTTCTAAATCTGTGCTGGCTTTTCCCAATCACCTGCTTCATTTGGCTTCTAGTAGTTTCTAAGGGGACTCATTCCATTACTTTCCCAGGGATCAAAGTAAGACTAACAGGCCTGTAGTTTCCTGAGTCTTCTTTTGGGCCCTTCTTGTAGATGTGTATGATATTTGCCCTCTTCCAGTCATCAAGGATATCCCCTGATATCCACAACTTTTCAAAGATTAGAGACAGTGGACAGTGGCCTTGCAACAATGTCAGTCACTTCTTTTAATACCCTGGGGTGGATTTCATCTGGGTGCATAGCTTTATGTGGGTTCAGCCCTTGCAAGAGGCCACAGACCAGCTATTCCTCCACTACTGCTGGATCCACGCATGAGTTGTTGTAGCTACTTGATCCTGTGATCTGGGGTCCAACTATGACAGTAAAGGCAGAGGCAAAAAAGGTATTGAGAACCTCTGCCTTGTCAGCATTAATAGTAACTAGTTTCCCTGCACTGTTTAGCAATGGGCCTATGTCTTTCCTGTGCTTCTGCTTACTGCTCACGCATCTGAAGAACCCATTTTTGTTGTTCTTGACATCTTTGGGCAATTTCAGTTCTAGCTGAGCCTTAGCCTTCCTGACTGCATCTCTGCATGCCCTAGCAAGGTTCTTTTAGTCCTCAATGGGACTACAGAGGGACTACTGATTCTTAATACTTAACTACAAAGGCAAAGAATCACCTAATCAGAAGTTGGTCCAGTCTCTCTAGCCAGCCTATTATCTCATCTATGCGGATGACTGGTCAGGGAGTTCCTGAACCACTCATGGAATGAACAACTTAAAAGCATTGGATAAATGTACACGCACAGCCTTGATACCCAGCTATATCACAATTACAACTAAAGAACAAACCTGATTTTCATACTTATAACTCAAATCGCACTGGTCTTGTCACACTTCTGTTATCTAAATTGTATACAAGATAAAAATGGCTTTCATAGAAGCATAGTCTCATACAGGTTAGAAGAGACCTCTGAAGACTGTCCAGTCCAACCTCCTATTCAGAGCAGGTCCAGCTAGAGCAGGATGCTCAAGGCCTTGTTCAATTATGGTTTGATTATCTCTAAGGATGGAGAGCCTACAATATTTTGGCAAAACAATGTTTGACTTCCCTCATTATGAATATCTTTTTACTGATGTCTAATCAGAATTTCCTGTGCTGCGACATTTCACCATTGCCTCTTTTCATTATCACTTTGTACTTCTGCGAAGAGTCTGGGTTGTCTTCTCTGTATCTCCTATCATGTAGTTAAATGCAGTAATAAGATCATTCACTTAAGTTTTTATTCCTAAATGGAACAAACCCTAGAACCTTCTTGGTCACCCTCCATGGGACTCATTCCAATATGTCAAAGTCTTTCTTGTACTGAGAAACCCAAAACTGGATGAAGTACTCCAGATGCAATTGCACAAGTGTCAGAGTGATAGGAATAATCACTGCCCTTCCTCTGCTGGCTACTCTCTTGCCAATACAGCCTAGTACGCCGCTGGCCTTCTTCACCTCAGGGGCACACTGCTGACTAATGTTTGCTGTCTGCCAACACTCCACAGTGATTTCCTACACAGCTACTTTCTATGCCATCAACTCCCAACTGCTAACAGGGTTACATCTCTCCAGGTGCAGGACTTGACATTTGCCTTTGTTGAACTTTCTGAGATACCTGCCACCCATTTCTCCAGCCTATATAGCTCTCTCAACACACAGTAGACCTGCCCTCCACTGGTATCATCTACAAACTTGTTAACATCTCATACCATTGTCCAGGCCACTAACAAACATGTTAAATATCATCAAACACAAACAAATATTGTATCAATCCCTGAGGGATGCCACTCATCGTGACCAGATGCCAGCTGGACTTTGGATCCCCTGTCTCAATAGTTTGATCCCAGAAGTCCAACCAGTTTTCCACCCAGTTATCCAGTCAATATTTCATCAATATGGCTCTAAGGATACTATGGGAGAACATGCTGAATGCCTTGCTAAAAGCAAGGTAAAGAGGATCCGCTGCTCTCCCCATGCCCACAAAGTCACCTATCTCATCACAGAAAGCTGTCCACTTCATCAGGCTTGTTCTGCCTCTTGAAAAGCCACAAATCCACAAAGCCACAAAGAAGTCTTCTGTTTATATCTTAGAACTCATTTTTTTGGTGTTCTCCAAAATGATAGTCAAAATTTGATGAAAACACTAATTTCCTTCAGTTTCCAATCACATTCTTTTAGTTAATTGCCTTTTTATGCATAGGCTCCTACTATGATATTGGCAATTATGTCATTAAAAAGATGTAAGTAAATTATAATATGTGAACTATTTATTTAAGGCTCCTAATTGAAAAATATTACCATTATTTCTACTAATTAAAAAACATGCAATTAGTCCTGTAAAGCTGATTAGTAATATGCCAAGAAAGATTAATGAGTTTCAATATCTTGCAGTATTGAAACAGATGTGCCATTATTATATCCAGCAAATGTAGTTACATACTTGCTACCATCTTGGAAATAGTTCACACCAACCATTATTGTGTTATCACATTTTAGCGAATAGAACAACTTCAGTTTTTCTGTCTCTGTGTGTGCAATAGCATATTCTCATCTTTTTGTTAAGTTTTTAATCAATAATATAAAACTAGTTTTGGAAGCCTGGACTATTATTCGCCTAATAGGGTTAAAATTCAAAAGCTTCCACTGTATCTCCATTAAGAGAAAAAGGTTTTTGTAAATAGTAATGTGGTGGTTTGACCCTGGCTGGATGCCAGGTGCCACCAAGCCGCTCTATCACTGCCCTCCTTAGCAGGGCAGGGGGAGAAAATGAGGTGGAAAGAAACCTCCTGGGTCAAGACAAAGGCAGTTTAATAAAACAAAGACCACGTGTGGAAACAAAAGGGAAAGGACAACACAGACCCCACTCCCCACCTCTCACCACAGCGATGCCCAGCCACCTCCAGGGAAGCAGGGGCCCAGCACGTGCCGCGGCTGCTCCCGAGGACAAAGACCAACGTCCCAAACCACAAATGCCCACCACTGCCTCCTTCCTCCCAGCTTTTATTCCTGAGCAGACGTCACACGGTACGAATAGCCCCGGTCAGCCCGGGCTGGCTGTCCTGGCCACCCCCTCCCAAGATGCCGGCCAGCCCCAGCCCACAGCGGGGATGGGAGGGGAATGTTGGAGAGAGGCAGCCTCGGGGCTGTGCGAGCACCGCCTGGCAACAGCCAAAACACTGGTGCCGCCTCCAGCCACCAATACAAAGCACAGCAGGCTGGCATGGGGAAAACCAACTCCCCCTTAGCCAGACCCAGTACAACCTCCACCCCTTATTCCATACCATTTGTGTTATGCTCAGGTCCCAGGTAATTTAATACATACATACATACATATATATACACAACTTAAACTACATACTTAAACCATCTTTATACCCAACATACAGATTTATACATTCTCATTAACTTCTGTCCCCTGTCCTTGAACACCTTCTGTTCCACGGGCTTCCTTCCCTCCTTCAGATGTTCACAAACAGGCTATGACTGAGGCCCCATCTGTCAAGATGGGTGTTCAGGACAGGAGAAGTGGTATGTTCGATTGTTGGGCACCAACACCAGTTTGGTTTGAGTTGTCGTTGTACTCGTACCAGCTCCCCCTCAGCCAGACCCAGTACAAGTAACCTTGCTAAAATTTTGTGTTATCTTGGACAGCCCAATGTCTTATAATTGACATTGCCTAGTGTAAGAAAAAATGCGTAGGTGTGTCTTGGAAAGACAGCCAACCAGCCAGCTGACATAGTCAGTGAATAATGATGGCTGAGCTGAATTCAAAAATCAAAAAAAGGTCTAAGTTTCAAGTGGAAACAGAAGCCCTTCACTGGATAAGAGTAACTGGAAAATAACTGTTTGGGCTAGGAGAAGGCTCTTTCTAAAAAATTATAAGCTAGTTCTTCAGCTTAACCAACATGCTGCCAAAGATGAAGATTAAGAAAATCTGAATGAGGAGGACATACTGATGCTTTTGGTTATAATGAAAACTATTAACTACTATTACAATTAAAAGTATGAAATAATAGACCTCTTTATTCAAACTACTGTTTTGTATGCACATTTTGCTACTAAACATTTCATGTGGAAATTTCCACATACCCAGATACTATTTTGACACAAACTGAAATAGATAAATGCTGACATATTCTTGATAATTACCTTGTATTTAAACAGGTAATGGCTTGCTTTGCTTTGCAATAAAGAGCACCTTTTCTGTTATCCAGTCAACTTGTAAATGGTAGAAAATTTTAACAAATGACGAGTGGCCTCTGTTAATTTCCCATAATTTGTTTGAATATCTGCAGCAGTGTTGTCTGATAACTTCAGTAATTTCACAGGCCACTGTAACAATTTTTCTTACATATATTTTATATAGCATACATTAAAAAATTTAAATATCAGTTACTTGAAACTCTGAAGATCATTCAATAACTACTGCTTTTATTTTCCGTTAACTTGTGTTGGCATAGGTATTTGTCCAGTTTTTCTGTTTCATAAATCACATCCGATGTACAAGATTTCTGTTTCATGTGACGTCTCTAAAAACCTATAATATTTTTTTGATTGAAAATTTTGCCACTTCGGAAAATCAGATTTTGGTAACAACTCTCTGTAGTGTGCAAATGCTTAGCACATTTACTGTAGAGTTGTAGAATTTCTTTTACAGTAGATAAATTTGCTGTTACTGTTCTTTCCCTCCTTCACAGAATGAAAGTTTTATTCCTTTGCAGCCATACAGAATTCCATATCTTTATATACAGGCCACCCGTACTTTGATTTAGAAGTTGATTTTCATCTCACAGCTACTTCTTATTTAAATCTGTGACACTTTATAGAGCTCTTTAAAAATGTGTTTCTAACCCATGTTATACATTTTCAGGTGAAATTATTTTTCACCTACCAGCTATGTGAATTCGTAAAAGAGAGAGGGCTTCCTAATGCCATAAATACAGAAATACATATACATGATTTAGCTGTTCAGATTGCTTGAAAGGAACAGGCAAAAGCCATTGTGTACTGGGCAAAGTTTGAAGAGGTTAAAGTACATCACGTTTCATTGAGGAAATTTTCATTTTCAAAATAATGCTACAGATTTGTATGGAATAACTGTTTATGAGGTGGATACTGGTAAGCTCTTTTAAAAATTTCCTCCCTTTTCAGAATATTTTTCCTAATATTTCTTCCTCCAAATTTTGTATAAATAGTTAAAAGAGAAAATATGCACACTCACTCTTTCTCTAGAAATTCACACACAGACACACACACTCACTCACAAACAGAATATATATATGCACACACATACACACGTGTGTGTGTGCAGAGACATAATGAGTGAGAGTCAGACAAAAATTATATTAAATTATAAGTGGAGTTAGTAAAACCACCTATTATCAGAATTGCTCAGCTTTCTGCAATATGATCTGAAACCAATGTACAGGTTTTAGCAGAGCCAAAATTTAACCCTCAAAGTGAAATTTTACAATGTGTCAGGGATTTTGCTTTTTTTTTTTTTAATTTTTCTTTTGATCATGAAACTGGAGTTTTCAAAGACTCTAGTGAAAATATGGATTTTTATACTGTAAAAAAAACCAAACAAACAAACTTGAGAGTTTTACTCTAAATGTTATTTTCTACCCAGTTTGAAGCAACAACTTGAAGGTGAAAGGATAGTTTTGTTATTAGGGATGTTGTGTCTTTTTTTTATTCCATGAAAATATTCCCAAAGCTGGTTAAACATTAGGACTTTACTATATACTACATGACCATCCAAACCTGAAATCCACTTTGGAAAAGTAGGGTAGCCTTCCTTAATCTTTCTTTGTTTATTGGAAGGAAAAAAATCTAAAAATGTTTACAGAATATTCTGACCACTATTCATTGTCCAAGTCACAGAACCAACTGCCTGTGACTTCAAAGTATCCATATTGTTAAAGAAAAGGCACCAAACATACATGATTCTGTAGCATCGGAAGGAATGATAACAGCACCTTCTGAGATACCAAGTTAATTACCCTCCTAGATTTCTAACTATTTATGTTCCAAGAACTTGTATCTTTAGTCCCAAAACAGTTCCACTTTCTTCCCAGGTGGTAAGATTATCTGTGATGGAGAACTATAAACTTTACCCTTTATTCCTCCTTCTGGATGATTTTATTTCAGGAAAAAGAATTTAAAAAAAAAAAAAAGGACAAAAAAGAACAAAAAACCTGCAAAGAACAACTATTAATGAACATTGCGTGTCAAAGACTGAGAAGTTTAAATCAGTTTTGGACAGGATAGTATCTCACATTGAGACACGTAAACCACTTAAAAAAGTGTTTTCCAGAAATACATGTCAATACACATCAATAATCTTTCTTTATCAATTATATTTCTTTAAAGATTATTATTATTGTGGCTTTCCATTTCCAGCAAAACAAGTGTTTGTAATGGATGGTTCCCAACAAAATAAACCTATTTGGAGTCTCCTGTACTTCTTACAAAAAAATAACTAGGCAAGGAAAAAATTATTCTCCCTGAGCAAGTAAATTCAAAAGTCTACTGGTAAATGATCATCATGTACCTCTTTTCCCAGATGGGCTCCCCAGTTCCTTCTCTCTTTCCAGTAGCAGATTTCCATAAACTATGGCTTTAACTGTACTTGATTTTTACAGTCTTCTAGGAAATAGGATAGCTTAACGACATTTATTTTGCCACTGTGGGGAACAGGAGGAGGGTGGATTCAGAATAAGAGATCTACATTTAGATATCCCTGTTGGATGTCCTATAGAGGCAGCAGAGGTTTAATATCCCATTATAATCAGTGATGATCTAGTCAATACATTTAGTAGAGCCCACAGGTAGATTCACTTCCTGCTAAGGTGTCTACAGGTGTGAAAAAATAAAGGCATGTAGTGCTGTCTTAGGTGTCCTAACATAACTGAGGCACCCACATGATTCTGCCAGTTATGGCAAAGGCTCTACAAGATTACATCTTTCTGGCACAGCAGCTGGCAGGCAGGCAGGGTGCCCTGAGCCATCATGAAGGAATCCAGAGACCTGCATTTAGTCAGCTGAACACAATCTCACTGGCTGATAAGATCTATCAATTTTCTAGGGCCTCTATTCAGTGGCTGTAGGCTCATTTGAGTCACTGCTGGCTATCTACAGACACTGCTGTATAGCAGAGCAGGTTTCACAGAATCACAGAACATTTGAGGTTGGAAGGAACCTCTTGAGATCATCTAGTCCAACTCCCTGATCAAGCAGGATCAGCTAAAGCAGGTTTCCCAGGACCACATCCAGTTGGGTTTTGAATATCTCCACAGATGGAGACTCCACAACCTCTTCAGGAAACCTCTTCCAGTGTTTGACCACTCCCAAAAGAAAAAACGTGTTTTCTTGTTTTCGGATGGAATTTCATATTTTTCAGTGTGTGCCATTACCTCTTGTCCTATCGGTGGACACAACTGAGGCGAGTCTCACTCTCTCTTCTTCATTTCCTCCCATCACATATTTATAGACGTTGACAAGATCCCTTCCCCCTCCCTAAGCCTTCTGGTCCCAGGCTAAACAGTCCCAGCTCTCTCAGCATCTCCTTGTATGAAAGGTACTCCAGTCCCTTAATCATCTTCTTGGCCCTGTGCTGCAATTGCTTCAGTAAGTCCATAAATTTCTTTTACTGTGGGGCCCAGAACTGAACACAGCACTCCAGATGTGGCCAGTGTAGAGACATTTCAGAGAGGCACTCAAGCATCCTGATTCCCCAGAATAGACTTGAAAGATTTCCCCATAAGTTTTCCCATAAGCCTTTGGGGCATTTCTGCCAACCATCCACATATGTTGGATACCTTAGGGCATAGAATCATAAAATCTTTTAGGTTGGACAAGACCCTCAAGATCGTAGAGTCCAACCATAAATGTAACAGTGCCAAGTCCACCACTACACCGTGTCACTAAGCTCCACATCTACACATCTTTTAAATACCTCCAGGGATGGGGACTCAATCATTTCCCTGAGCAGCCTGTCCCAGTGCTTGACAACTCTTTTGGTGAAGAAATTTTTCCTAATATCCATTCTAAACTTCCCCTGGCACAACTTGAGGCCATTTCCTCTCATGCTATCACTTCTTACTTGGGAAAAGAGACCAACACCCACCTTTCAGGTAGTTGTAGAGAGCAATAAGGTCTCTCCTCAGCCTCCTCTTCTCCAAGCTAAACAACTCCAGCCACTCCTCCTGAGACTTGTGCTCTAGACCCTTCAGCATCTTTGTTGCTCTTCTTTGGACGTGCTCCAGCAACTCAATGTCTTCCTTGTAGTGAGGGGCCCAAAACTGAACACAGTATTCGAGGTGCGGCCTCACCAGTGCTGAGTACAAAGGGGCAATCACTTCCCTACTCCTGCTGGCCACACTGTTTCTGATACAAGCCAGGATGCTATTGGCCTTCTTGGTCACCTGGGCACACTAACTGCTCATGTTCAGCCAGCTGTCAACCAGCACCCCCAGGTCCTTTTCCACCAGGCAGCCTTCCAGCCACTGTTCCCCAAGCCTGTAGCATTGCATGGGGTTGTTGTGACCCAGGTGCAGGCCTGGCACTTAACCTTTTTGAAATTCATATAGTTGGCCTCGGCGCACCGATCCAGTCTATCCAGATCCCTCTGTAGATCCTTCCTACCCTCAAGCAGATCAACACTCCCACCCAACTTGGTGTCATCTGGAAACTTACTGAGGGTGCACTCAATCCCCTCATCTATATCATTGATAAAGATATTAAACAGAACTGGCCCCAGTACTGTGCAATAATGGGCAAGCCACAGGTCTGCACTTCCCCACTGAGAAAACAGTGATGTCAAATGCATACAGTTTATGCCACAAGCTTCCGTAAAGTAACTTGAAGTTTTTTCACGAAAGAAGGTAAAAATGCAAAAAACAGATTGTCTAGCATCTCAAATAACACTAAACTCTTATGCCTAAGCAACAACAATTTCAGATCTCTGCTCACTAACATTGGAGGTGAGACAGCTGAGGTAAAATTCAGTTCTCTAAACACATAGCCATGTTGGTTTCCCTAGGATATCCTACCTGGCTTATGGTTGTTTCTCTAGAAGCACAGTGTGTCACCCATAAATCCATTATTGTATCTGCTAACCCAATGTCATTCTTTCAGTTAACATGGGATCTCAAAAATATCTCTGCTTAGCCAAATTAATTTTGTCTCTCAGCTTGTATGTAGATCCCTTATTTCTTAATCTCCCTCTGTGTTTAGTTTAGAATTCAGCTCACATAGGCATCTAGAGCCATTATATTCTTATGAGACATCCTCATGGAGCTTACAGGAGACCTGTCCCACTATGGACAATAGCTAAAGACCAGGTAAAATTTTCCAGAGTACCAAAAATGACACTAAATTCTTATCTCTGAGCAAACTAATTTTGCCCATGGGGATTATACCCCAGAAGATAATTCATCTCGCCAACATTAGTCTCGTGCTCTGAATACTCCCCTGGCAATGCATGGAACTCCAATGACTATATATGTCCTCCATTAACTGCTGGGGGACCTAAAGCTTTTTAGGTGGCTCTAACTAGATGATGCAGACAGTGTGAATCCATCCTCAATAAATGGAATGCATATTTTGGGACAGCAACTATGTCATGCTAGGGCTCCACTATATCACATTGGGGTTCAGAATAGTTCTCCAGTAGCAAATGCAGAGTTTCTCCTAGTTCTGTGTGTGAAAACATTGTCACAGCATTGATATTGCGGGCTGATTTCTAAGTAACCGTTACCAAACATACAGAAGAAATACCCTGGAGGTACTAATCCCATCCTCATTACTGTCTGTTTTGGTGATGTGGAAAGATATACAGCTAAGTTAAAACTCTTTTTATCTACCATAACTTGTCTCCCTCAATAATCAACAGCATCAAATAAGCTCAGAAAACCCAAAATGATACATTTATACTAACTAATCGGTGTTTTAGATTAGTCGTTCCACTTCTCACTCTTGCTACAACTGAGATAATAGTCAGGGATCTACTTTATATCAAGTTACATATTATTTGATATCTAGAGTTGTATAATAATCAATAGGCATATATCAGCCATGGCTACTGCAAGACTTTATCATCTGGATTTTTGTTTCTATATTTTTTCTTCTTAGAACCATAGAATCATAGAATCATTAAGGTTGGAAAAGACCTCTAAGATCAAGTCCAACCATCAACTAACACCACCATGTCTCCTAAACTAGGCCCTGGAGTGCCACGTCTATACCTTTTTTGAACGCCTCCAGGGTTGACGACTCCACCACCTCTCTGGGCAGCCTGTTCCAATGCCTAACCACTCTTTCGGTAAAGAAATTCTTCCTGATGTCCAATCTAAACCTCCCCTGACGCAACTTGAGGCCATTCCCTCTTGTCCTATCGCTAGTTTCTTGGGAGAAGAGTCCAAGGCCTGCTTCACTACAACCTCCTTTCAGGTACTTGTAGAGAGCGGTCTCCCCTCAGCCTCCTCTTCTCCAAGCTAAACAACCCCAGTTCTCTCAGGTGCTCCTCATAAGACCTGTTTTCTAGACCCTTCACCAGCCTCGTTGCCCTTCTCTGGACACGCTCCAGCACCT
>WAAD01010514.1:19618-31836 GCA_013389945.1 Fregata magnificens | reverse complement strand
GGAGAGCGGCTTGGCAAGCTCCTCCGCCGGCTCCCTCAGCACTCTCGGGTGGATCCCATCCGGACCCATAGACTTGTGAGCGTCCAGGTGGCACAGCAGGTCACTGACTGCTTCCTCCTGGATTGTGGGGAGTTTATTCTGCTCTCAGTCCCTGTCTTCCACCTCAGGGGGCTGAATACCCTGGGGATAACTGGTCTTACTATTAAAGACTGAGGCAAAGAAGGCATTAAGTACCTCAGCCTTTTCGTCGTCCTTCGTGACAATGTTCCCCCCTGCATCCATCAGAGGAGGGAGATTCTCCCTGGCTCTCTTTTTGCTGTTAATGTACTTGTAAAAACATTTTTTAGTATCTCTTACAGCAGTGGCTTGTTACATTCCATCATTCACACTATGATAATATATGGTTTGTTGAGTTGATAGTGTTACTAATGCTTTGCTGCAAACCACAATAATCAATAAAAAGATATAAGTAGACAACTGAGACTTTGCCAAAGTCAGAAAATTCAGAGGGCAAAATAAGTATTATATAGGAAGGACAAATTATTTGAAGTTGTCATACATATACACATACTAGAGTTTTGTACATGAAAGATAACACTGCAAAGAAAAGTGAAATTATACTAACAACATATCTTTAAGGTAAGATAAGAGTTATTTGGGAAAAAAAGAGGCCGTAAAATATTGATTAATTTTCTAAGCGTATTTTGATATGGATCCTCTTCAGCCCACTTTATATTCAGTTACAGCACTTTGGAAAAATGGGAAGATACTTGAAGAAATGCAAAGCTATTGAAACTGAGCATCAGCAGAGTTAGAACACTGATCGGGGACTTAAGTTATCATCTGTGGGATTGATTGAGTCACTCGTAGTATCATTAAGTGTAGGATGTGCTTTTAGAAATACTGAAAATCCCCTCGTACTGGCTGTTGAAGAGACTTAGAAGTCTAGCAGTCACACTTGGCAATGCAATCTAAACATAAATTGATGGACAGAAAGAAAGGTATCATTTTGAAAGGGTGAAACACAATATACTACTAGCTACAATGCACTAGCAGGCACATTTGTGTGAGTTTTGTGGTGCTCCTGAGATGTAGACTAAAAATGCATCTAAGGAATGTGCTAAGTATGTAGAAAAAATATTAAAGGAACATTACTTAACTTCTACTCAAGGTCATGCAAGGTATATGCTGAGATATTCAACTGTCTCAAAGACTTCTCTGAACCCAGACCTTTGATTATGCTATAAACACTTCTTTTACTATCAAAGTTATGTTAGAAAGTAGAAAATCTAATGAAGAAATATGTTTCTTCGTTTAGAATATTCTTCTCAGAAGGTCTGAGATTAAATTAAATTGTGTGCTCTTTTGTTTCTATAATACACTTTCCGCAAAAACAATACATGCAATACATGCTTCAGTATCATTTGTAGGATGTTTATATGTAATATATCATATTGTTGCCAAATAATGCCTTAACATTTGAAAAGAGTAAGTGTTTTTCAAGTTCTTTGAGTTGCTGAATGTGTTTGAAGGACTGTTTGGGAAAACAGTCTCTCCTCATACCATGCAGCAATAAAATTCATTGGAGAAAAAAATCCCACATTGATGTTCTAATGAAATGAGCATGCTGTGTGATCCACATGAGGAAGCAGTCTTGAAAATACATTTTGAATTATCCTATGTAGCACTCATACAGTTGCATAGTCCATCATCAGACTTTATCCGGGAAAGACAGGAGCTGAAGATATTAAAATTTAAAAGGCACATTTGCAGAGAATATGTAATGAGTTCAAGAAAGATGATTGCAGTCAACTATTGTACAGAACGTGTAATGAAAAAAATCAGAACATATTTCAGGAAGAGATAGAAAGAGTAAAATCTTTATTAATACTCATAAAATCTCAGTGTCAGAAAGCAGCATAGAAATCAATGAAATTAAGCAAAAGTCAAAAGGCAGAAGTCAGGGATTTCAAATGCAGATACGATAGCATAAATGGAAGAATGTGCAGATTTTTAATGCAAGCAGACCAAGTGAAGCAAAAAAGTATATAGTGGGAATAGTCGACAGCTGTAAATTCACAAGGATAGGGAGAACAGAACTAAGTATTGTTCTTCCCACACATAAACTAAATAAGAACTTATACGGATTAACTTTTGGATAAGAGATAGGGAGAACATGAAGGTAATTAGTAATAAGACTTATTTAAATTTAAAAAAAAAAAGATTAAATAAATTTCTAAAATAAGGATTAAATTTCTACTGTAGACTGAAGGTATTAAACTAGACCTTTAGTTCCATTACCTACATTGGACCTAGGCCCTGATATGGAAACAAAGTTGCTGGAGAAAAAAAGCAGCTCTTTCCCCACCAAGTGATGTACAACACCTGCCATCCTGGCAGTACAGCTATAGAATGACAGCTCCCTTTGCCTCTCTTGTAAGTTCATATCTGTAAAGATTTATTGTTTATATTTAAGGATCTAATGTTGTAGCATTAAAAGGAAAATAATTTCCTTTGCATACGCAAAAATATTTTGGGAAGAACATTAAAAAAACACCTCAATAAAAAATTATCAGGTTGGCAATGTCAAGAAAACCAAATTCTTCCTTGTCCAGAATTGGCAAGAAGAGACTAAATAGCATCACCTTTAAGTTTCTTTACCTAATGTAAAGCACAGAGAAACTCAGAATTTTCCCCCAAAAGAACAAAGATTTGACAAATGGAAGAATTTTAGAGGGTTTATGTTAATATATGTAAATATAAACTTATTATAAAGAATAATATATTAAAAAAGAAAACAGCAAATTCATGAAAAGAATAAATAAAATGTTACAACGCAATATAAGTGAATAATACTACTTTTGACCAGGAAAATATCCCAAGGGCTCTGCCTAGTCATAAATACTTCAGCTACTTTCATTTTTGCATGATACTTGATATGGCAGAATGAGTGCATTGGCTGCATGCTGTTCAAAAGTAACAACATAGGCAATCCATAATATTCATCTGGAGGACCTGGCAGACTATATATACAACGGTACATTTTAAATATGGACAGGCAAACTGAGCCCTCCATTTTACTATGGTTATTTGTGCAAGTGATAGACTGGGTCAGACCCTGTTCCAAATGAAATCAAAGGATAAAAGTCCCTAGTGTTTAACAGACATGAGATCAAGTTTTCTGATCAGCAGAGCCACAAAGATCAGCATATGAGTCTTTTCGTAGAAACTATTGATAGACAGGCACCATTTCCTGCACTGCTGGAAAATGGTGTCGCACAAAATTCTCCAGTTCACAGCTTCATCACCAAACACTGTTCTATGTCTATATTATATTGGAGATATGATGCCAAGGAATGAAGGACATGATTTTTTCTTTTGAAAACATATTTCCAAAAATATCAAGATAAATGGGTAAAGACAGCCTTCAGATTTGCTTAGAAAGGGCACTGGAAGGTGAAGATCAGCTTGAATTGAATCCAGTATCATATTGGCAGCATTATAGGGAATGCTACTCAGTAGATAGGCATAAGTGATATCTACTGCAAGGATGTGTAAGCAGTAAATTCACACTTGTAAATCACTTCAGGATCTAACATTGTAAGACCAAGTGATGAAGTAAAATGTCAAGTTTCACTAAGTTCAGAGCTGCAGAAGAGGGAAGATAAAAAAGGTGTGCTCTGACAGGAATGGTATTTTGATTTTACCATATTCTGAGTTTCTTGTTTCAGTGGATGGTGAGTTCCCTAATACCATAAGAAACTGAGATCTTGGGAAACAAGTTGAACGCATGACTTGACTTGGTTTGAACGAAATACAATTCATATAGCCATTTTTAGAGAATAAAAGGCTCATTTCCAAAATCTTGGTCCATGGAGATAATCTTTAATAGAATGGAATTCTATCAGCTCTGAAACATCTGCTCACTTTAGTAACAGCCTGTCATCAGCTTTCTCTCAGAGATTAAAATCAGTGGAAGAAGCTCAAGATTTGGTGCACAGCCTAGAGGGGTAAAGGTTACAGGCCTTCTCCACTTTTTTTTTTTGGTGAATTTAGTTTGTAATTGGAAGATAAATTCACTGATATGTTTTGGTTCTTCCATGCTTCTGCAGTGACACAAAGCAACTTTGAAACCATCTGCATCGACAAACAGCCATAAACTTAGTTTAAGTGGCAAGTTGTCGTAGGCTTGCAGCTGCTTTTGTACTGCTGAAGGACAGTGATAAACCTGACCCTGTGTTTCCAGTCATTGTGTCTGCCCCAGAAATTGTATAACAAAGGCTGAGGAGTAAATAATATATATTCAACTATACCACAACATATGAGATTATGGTAAATGTCAGAAATAAGAGAATTTGAAAAAAAAAATCATTTAATGAAGTGTTTCTGTACAGTGTAAAGAAATATTTTGTCCAGTTATTATGAAACATACACAGGCTTTCCTCCTTTCTTCTCCAGTTTTATCAGCACGGCTACCTGTGGAGTTTCTGTTTCTTCAGAAGAATGTAAGCTAAGTGGCACAAAAATATGCCCCATGAAACTTGCAATGGAGCTGATTCTTATCTCGATGTCTTTGACAGGAAAACTTATCGAGAACTTTAGAAAATTTTCTATGGATCAGTGCTACTTCATCAATAAATGGAGAAGGTGCTGCTCAATAGCAATTTGTAAAGTACCTTTTTCATGATGATTCCTTAAACTAAGATAACATTTATAAGCATTGCATTAATAATGATTCCTAGAAGTAGGCTTCTGAATAAATTATCTCTATTATAACATGTTGCAGAGAAAATGGCTCTGAAATACTCAATAAATTATTTAGTGGCAACCTTTAACAATGTGGTTGCAGTGATGACTTTTAAACAGCTTTCAATCAGGAAAATTTCCTTTGCAAGAGGAAATGCCATCTTTTGCAAGGATCCAGCCTTTCAGTATAGGTTTATGATGTACGTTGTGGGTGTGCACAGCTAACATTTGCACACAAAGGTGGAAAAAAAGTGGTCTACCCAGGATAGCATGGCACCATGCCTGCACCAGCTGAGACCAGATGCAGTGCCACACTACCACTGTATGAACAAGTTTTTTCAATCCCAAATGCTGCCAGGTCGAACTAATATGTGTCTGCTACATAGAGCAAAAATATGCTTTTTGTTAGACAGAAACATCAGATATCCTGCTACATATCCCTACTACATTTTTTTTAATTTAAAAGCATACCCATTAATTAGTTTATGATTTAAAATCAGATAAAAACTTGGGGCCTTTTAAGAATTTTGGCATCTGTGTCAGCCTTTATTTTGTCCCGAATGAGCATAGAAATGGAATAAAAGAGATGTTTAGACTTTCTGTAATTAACATTCATTGAAATTTTGTGCATAAACTATATTTGAGGAAATTAGGTTGTAATTTAGCTTCTCTCTAATTGTTCTGATTACATAAACTATAGACAGGTCAGGCTAACAGCACGTGTAACTCACCAGTGTGACTACTGTGACAACAGAGGTAGTAGCTAGTCACCCTTACCTTCTTTTAAAATTAATTTGCATGCAGTAATTCAATTTGCTTCAATGAATGACTGCTATTAATGTGCCAAGAATTCTGATTTGTAGGTTTTTCATTTGACTGTTTCTGCTTTTTAAAGGTTCTGTGGCCAATTGCTTTTTGGGCACTTGGGCATGAATAACACTTTACAGCACTGCTGCCTTGTCAATACTGCTTAAATTACTCAGCATCAGGGAAGGAACTGAAACAGGAGCACAGGGGAAATCCTTTGATGCAAGAGACAATAAACCTGTCTGCAGAGACATTAGAACTGTCTTTGCCCTCTCTTTAGACTGTAGCCTACCCTAAAAGCCTGGAGAAATAGTATGAGGACAATAAAAATGAAAAATCTGATTAATCCCACTTGAAACTACAAACAGTAAAATAAATTGGTGGCCTTTTTTGCCAGTACAAAGGAATTAGTTAAGTGAGCACTTCCAGGTTGTAACATGCTCGATTTCCTCTAAAGGTCATTAGGTTTGGCATAATCATAACAGCTCACCATTAAATTAATGATAAGCATTTCCATTCTAAATCAAATTTTCATTAAGTTTTGTTTCTTGAATGATGTAGAGTAACACAGTATGTTAGATTCATCATGTTACATGATTTCATATTATTTTGTGTTTTTTTCACTATTTTATATATAGACTTATTATGCATTATATATAGCCATTTGTGTTACGCGTGTGTGAATCCATATACAATATTTATATACTAGGTGAATTCAAGCTGCAACCAAAGAAATAGTTTAAGATTTTTCTTCTATTCAGTATATATTTTTTCTCTGAGGACATTTTTACATTTAACTACATTTTGAAAACTTAGAGTTAATGAAATAGCTATCTGGGAGACTCAGATGAAAAGGCTGATGATTATATAGTTGTTACTGCTTGATAGTCCAGATGGTACTACTAATTATTATTAATCATCTATATAGTACCATGAACATAAGTGCCATTGTATGAAAGAGAAATTCTCTGTGCTGTGGAGATCACAATAACAAGCCATACAAAAGAAACAAAGACAAAACATGGGACGCATGGAAAACTGTAGAGAGAGAATAGTGATGAGTAATATAGGGAAGATTGCCTAGAAAAATGAGTTCTCCAAAAGGGTTTGAAGGAAGAGATGAAGGTATATGGTCTGTTCACAGGGCTGCCAGAGACCTCTTGGGTCAGCTCCCTGCAGGCAAATCAAACACAAAATCACTTTCATAAACTCTCCAAGTTCTATCTTTAAAGCATTTGGGGGTGAATTGCCCTCAGTACTTGTGCCTGGAAGACTGACCCAGAACTGTGCTCTGAGAGTTAGAACCCATCTTCTCATTCCGGCTTCAACTTACACGTAGGCAGTTGATAGCCACCTGTTCCCATGCCAGCCTGATCTTTTATCTTAAAAAATAGTTCTCTCTCACATGCTTGCCCCCATGACATACTCATATACAGTAACAGTATCTGCCCTCATGTTTCATTTTGCTGGATTAATCTCTTTTCCTGAGAGATATGCTCTTCATTCCCCTGAAAAACCCTACATCCCTTCTCTGCAGCTGTTGTGATTTCAGTTCATCTTTCCTTAATATCTTGACCAAAATGGAACGTGATATTAGAGTTGAGATCTCACCAGGGCCTTTAAAATGACAGAGAGGTTTCACCCTGTCAGTTCAGCTCCTGGGAGCACCTCTCCAGATACACTATAGAATCACCACTGGATGTTCATGGTCATTTCTCTGTGATAGGAGATAGCCATTCTGTAACTCTGTCACTAGCTAGTACAACCAGTCATTTCCCAGAGGAAGTATCTCCTAGCAGAAATTCTTCTTGTTACTCCATGCATTAGGGTGCTTCAGCAAGTGGACAAAATCAGCCTACAAGAATGCTGTCAGACACCAGTGATGCTATAGTCCCCAAAAAAGCCTTAAGATCTGGCTGACTCCTCTACATACTGCACACAGCTTCAAGAAGATGGATGATTCTGTTACCTCATCGAAAAGTATCATCATCAAAGGGCAGTAGGAACTCAGATCTAAATAGAATAATCACAATATGCAAGTTTCTGTTAGCACGATACCATGCTGATCTGGTTTTCCTGACTTTTCAGTGTTGAGATTTCATTGTTTGCTAGAGTCCAAGCATTGCTTTCACCAACGTGAATCCTTCCTTTCCATTGCAGGACTCTCTATTTCCTCTCTTCTTTCTTAAGGAAATGTTTATTTCCTCCATTGGGTTTGCATCCCTTCTTTAGAAAGTTGTTGCTCCTATTCCTTAAAGAAACAGGCTCTCACATCCCTTAGCCAGTTCACTTCAATAAGCAGTTTCCCTCAGTGTACCTAATCATTTCTCTTTAATATTGAATCTTGATTACTGGCATGCTCCTCTGAGTCTTTCATTTGGTTTGCACCCAAATCCAAATCTCATTGTAGGTGCTTTTAGCAGTCACAGCTTTATCACAGTAAAACTTCTATTAGATTTTTACACTGGTTCTTTCCACTGTTGGTTTCTCAGATTTTAAGCCTGTTACCTAAATCAGGGTAGCAATTAACTGCTTCCTGCACTCCCTCACACACTTAACTGCTTCTGTGGATCCCTAACAGTGTCTACAAGCTGTGAATTACAGCCACACTATCCTTACTAAACACAGCCAAGTCCTTGGGTCTCACCCCTACAATGGAAGACACAGGAAGAGACTGGACACAGGGAGCAAAGGAGTGTACAAGGTTCATCACAATTCTATGTCCATACATCAAGTTGTCAATGACATAGCCAGCTATAGAAAATAAAGAAATGAAAGAAGATTGGGAGGGGAAATTCTGTGTGGCTACAGAAGATATATAAAAAAGAACACCTAGAGAAATTAAATTGGAAAGAATTTGAGGATCCCAGACAGAATCTAGTTCTTTCACATAAAAGTGAAATTCAAATTGTCATAAGAAGTAAAGTTATCACTGGAGTATGTCTGTTTATGACTATCGGTGATCTCTACTTAACCACCTTGCTTAGTTTGTCATTATATACATATTTAAGAGTTGCTTACGTGTGCAAATATGGAATCCCTCCATAAAGAAATTGTTAACCCTCTAATGAGGTCTTGATTTAGGCAGAACATTGCAGGAATTTGTTCCAACCAACCTCATAGTTGTAAGCCATGTTTACATTTATTTGCACAGCTGCATCTCTTGTGTATCAGATCATTTCTCAAACATTAACGAACTAACCTTTTGCTACTTCACTGCAAAGAGTCTCAGTTCTCAGCCCAGTGCCTTAACCACAAAGCCTTCCATAAATCAGGTTGGATTATGAAGAGCACTCTCAAGCTTTTGATTACAATTCAGACTAAATGGGTCATTTAAAAAGCATTAAAAATATCAGTTAATTTAAATGTTTGATTCTTTGCTTTCTTGTTTCAGTTAAGGTCAAAACCAGAAGCACCAAATTCGTGAAAGAAACATTGTGATTTTATTCACCATTTGATTAAGTAAGTTCCTGACATGCTACTTATACAGTGTTCAGTGTATCTTATTAGAAACAAGTTAGTGGTATATGCACACACTGTTACTGATTTTAAGGGTTAGCCCTTGCCATTAGATTTATCTGTGACTTCCACTGTGCCATCCAAGTGTTATAGCCATATCTTTCAGAGATTTCTAACAGCTGTCTTTGAGACCTGTGCAGTAGGATGCACTAAATTTCTGCTTTACAAACAGAACAGTAATAAATGTTGGCTCAAAAAAAAAAGGGGTTTTTTTAAAGTTTGAAACTTATATGGAAGAGTGTTTCTTTTCCTTACCAGCCATAAATGTATGTGTGTATATATATATCTATACACCTACTTTCGTATCTAGATCATACTGCCACTACTCTAGACAGTGGAGAAATTCAATTGGGCTTCCCTCTAAGGACCATTCAAGGAACACTACTGGGAACCTTCTCCCTGAAGAATGCCTTAGTCTATCAGTTCTTTATTATCTTTAAGGGAAGAAGACAAGCTGATGGTTTAGGGCACTGTATACAGAAATTTGGTCTGCTTTTCTTTTGTTTGTTTATTTTACCTTGTCATGGGTACTTCTTAAAGAAGTAGCTTGTGTTTGAACTTTACTAAGACAAGCAGTGGCTAAAATACAACCACTTCTATGAAGATTATGCTTTCATTCATTTATGAAGATTAGGCTTAGTTTGATTCTATATTCATGGTGCTAAGACAAATGTAGAGATTATGTTGTCTCTGCTTCCTTCATGGAGTAAAATGTCAGGTATTAGGATGGATCACTGGCAATAATCCTTCTGTACCTAGTATTAGCTGTTATGCAGAGTAGTCCCAGGAAGTAGCAATACAAGTGTTGAAGCAAATCAACATGCTTTTCATTTTATGGCCCAGAAATTTACAAACTTCTAAACTTTTCGCATGTTTTAGCGTTTGTGAAAATGTTAGTGAAATTTTCCTGGGAGGTTTGCCATGGAAGAGACATATCATAGATAGTACAGTTAAAACGTCACCAATAATGACCTAAGAGCTTGGTACACCTTGGCCCTTATGTTTGAGGGCCTTCCTGGTCTAGCAGCTAATAACCTGTGTTTTCCATAGAAAGCAGAGGAAACGTTGCCACTGTGAATAGCGTGGCTGTGAATGAATGCCAGTAAAATCTTTATCACATCACCTTGTATTATTTTCTTTGTTTTGAAATACGTAATTACATTTGGGTGCATGCATACAGTCACGCAATTTTAAAACCTTATAAGAAATGTTTACACTCTCAATAAATGCAAAAAGTGTGGTATTAATTAAATTTCTTGTTGCTATGTGACAAAACCACGACTGACTTTTTATCATGGTGCTAACATATAGTGTTGCAACATTACGACGGCTTGCATATAGTTATCAGGTATTAATTGCCATCTGTGAAAAAGTAATTTTATTTTGTAGAAAAAAACCAGTCAGTGTATGATGTCACACTCTGTTTTCATTTCTGAAGTACATTGTTGCTACCAACTTCCAAGCTGAAGTAGAAGTTCAGTAGGAATTTTCTGTACCTCAAAAGAAGTGATGACCTTGCATGGTTCAACATCAAGTTATTAGGATTCAGCTATCCAGATGAACTGGAGATTTCAGTTTGGAGACATGTTCAGGACTAGTCATACAAAATATATTGGTATTACAAGAAACTAACATCAGTATGATTTTGTAACTCAAATATGAGTGCACAGTCCATGAACTTCACAGCCAGGCAAGGTGCTATATGATCATAATAAAAAAGTAATTACTTCTACTAGAAATGGTGTGCTGCTATACATTTTTATAGTAGGATTTTAAGGAAAAAATACTGTATCTATTATACGGTACCATTCAGTATAAAAATGACTCTCAATATTTATAGTTATATTTTATCATCAATAGTTAAACATGAAACAAATGAATATATTTTTTCTCTGTAGAAACAGAACAGTGTTTTCCTCCACTTACTCTTTCCTCACCACCATTTTTCATGTAAGTGCTGCCATTTTTAAATCAAGCTCTGTAATTGAATGGTTTTACATTTGACATAAAACTGCTTTTTATCTATTTTACATTTTTTTTTGTTTTTGAGAAAACGACAAAGCAGGTTAAAGCTCAACTGTCATGGATTAATTTTGTCATTGTAACTTAGACAAAAAAAATCTTCAGATGTTATCAAAATACTACGGTAAAATTTTTCATTACAGTACTGTGTTCTTCATACATTCAGGGACATAATAATCAAGCAAGGTTTTAGAGATATCTGGACTTCACCTTGAGGTCTGTGTTTGCCCAAACCACTATATTACACAGGGATGCTACCCAATGTTTTCAGTAACTCCAGCCAAAGCAGCTGTGCATGAAATATCAAATTGCTTTGTGCGTGCACAGATTAACAGAACATGTACGATTCATCTGTGTGTGGGCAGTAACCTTTTGTGGTGGGTTGACCCTGGCTGGACGTCAGGTGCCCACCAAAGCCACTCTATTACTCCCCCTCCTCAGCTGGACAGGGGAGAGAAAATATAACGAAAGGCTCGTGGGTCAAGATAAAGACAGGGAGATATCACTCACCAATTACTGTCGTGGGCAAAACAGACTTGATTTGGGAAAAAAAAATAATTTATTACCAATCAAATCATAGTAGGATAACCAGAAATAAAAACTAAATCTTAAGAACACCTTCCCCCCACACTCCCTTCTTCCCGGGCTTAACTTCACTCCCGAATTCTCTACCTCCTCCCCCCACAGAGGCTCAGGGGGGATAAGGAATGGGAGTTACGATCAGTTCATCACACATTGTTTCTGCTGCTCCTTCCTCCTCAGGGGGAGGATTCCTCACACTCTTCCCTTGCTCTAGCGTGGAGTCCCTCCCACGGGAGACGGTCCTCCACGAACTTCTCCAATGTGAGTCCTTCCCACAGGCTTCAATTCTTCACGAACTGCTCCAGCATGGGTCCTTTCCCTGGGGTGCAGTCCTTCAGGAACAGACTGCTCCAGTGTGAGGTCCCTCCCACAGGAGACAGTCCTCCATGAACTTCTCCAATGTTGGTCCTTCCCACGGGCTACAGTTCTTCACGAACTTCTCCAGCATGGGTCCTTTCCACGGGGTGCAGTCCTTCAGGAACAGACTGCTCCAGGGTGGGTCTCCCGCAGGGTCACAAGTCCTGCCAGCAAACCTGCTCCAG
>WAAD01010514.1:3109-18775 GCA_013389945.1 Fregata magnificens | reverse complement strand
AAAAAAAAATAATTTATTACCAATCAAATCATAGTAGGATAACCAGAAATAAAAACTAAATCTTAAGAACACCTTCCCCCCACACTCCCTTCTTCCCGGGCTTAACTTCACTCCCGAATTCTCTACCTCCTCCCCCCACAGAGGCTCAGGGGGGATAAGGAATGGGAGTTACGATCAGTTCATCACACATTGTTTCTGCTGCTCCTTCCTCCTCAGGGGGAGGATTCCTCACACTCTTCCCTTGCTCTAGCGTGGAGTCCCTCCCACGGGAGACGGTCCTCCACGAACTTCTCCAATGTGAGTCCTTCCCACAGGCTTCAATTCTTCACGAACTGCTCCAGCATGGGTCCTTTCCCTGGGGTGCAGTCCTTCAGGAACAGACTGCTCCAGTGTGAGGTCCCTCCCACAGGAGACAGTCCTCCATGAACTTCTCCAATGTTGGTCCTTCCCACGGGCTACAGTTCTTCACGAACTTCTCCAGCATGGGTCCTTTCCACGGGGTGCAGTCCTTCAGGAACAGACTGCTCCAGGGTGGGTCTCCCGCAGGGTCACAAGTCCTGCCAGCAAACCTGCTCCAGCGTGGGCTCCTCTCTCCACGGGCCTGCAGGTCTTGCCAGGAGCCTGTTCCAGCACGGTCTTCCCACGGGGTCACAGCCTCCTTTGGGCATCCACCTGCTCCATCTTGGATATTTGCTGCACTGTTAACCTCCATGGGCTGCAGGGGGACAGCCTGTCCCACCATGGTCTCCACCACGGGCTGCAGGGGAATCTCTGCTCTAGCTCCTGGAGCACCTCCTCCCCCTCCTCCTTCACTGACTTTGGTGTCTGCAGGGTTGTTTCTGTCACATATTCTCACTCCTCTCTCCAGCTGAAGTTGCTGCTGCACAGCAACTTTTTCCCCTTCTTAAATATGTTATCCCAGAGGCACTACCACCGTTGCTGATTGGCTTGGCCTTGCCCAGTGGTGGGTCCGTCTTGGAGCTGGCTGGCATTGGCTCTATGAGACATGAGGGAGGCTTCTAGGAGCTTCTCACAGAAGCCACCCCTGTAGCACCCCCTGCAACCAAAACCTTGCCACGCAAACCCAATACAGCCTTCTTTGTGTATTTCTCATGTTGGACAAAGGCCCCAGATTTAGCTATATAGGACAGGAAATACCATACAACTCGGGGTATTTAGCAATCATAGCACCAGCTGGGAATCTTGGGGATCTAGAACAACACATTTCACCTATAAGTAGAAAGTATCGTACTCAGCACCATAAAATGTCATGCTGAAATTCAGGCCCTTTCATTCAATTTAACCCATCTCCCTTTCTCAAATTTCTCTCTCCCTCAATGCCTTTTTCAAATTTTGATGTAAGAACTTTACTGGGGGCAAAAAAGTGGCAAAGATGAAACTGTGAGACAAATGAACAGGTTCTATAATTTGCTGACCTAAACCCAATTTTTATTTTTGATCATGCACTTGCACTTTGGTGAGGTTCCTTGACATTATGCCCTAAATATGGAAATTCAGCTTTTATGGGTTAAATTTCTGACTTTTTTGCAGGCTTCTTGTGAAAATCACTGAATTTGAGTCATCTTCTGCCAAATCCTTAATATATGTATGTGAAAGTTGGGACATTAAGATTTGCACATTTTTACACAGGCAGATACTAAATATTGCAGATATGAATGTAGGAACCTAACATAAAACTAAGATTTTATGCTTCTTGTTATTTTCTATTAGCTGTGATAGTTATTTTTCAGTAAAGAAATGTGTTGATTCAACATTCTCTAAATCATTTTTCTTCTAAAGGAGATGCCTGTTTTGAATCACATCCTTCCATCATCTTTCACTTCCCTGTTACTGTAAAACAAAAATAATACAAGTCTGGGGAATAAACCAACCAAGAATCCTTTGCACCACAGCCCTTCCAAGAAACACTGGAGAGAGACCAAAGAAATTTTGACAAGACTGTGTTCCAGGATGCTTGATCCCCCAATTCAAGCAAACAAAAATATGGACCATTTCAAACAAAACAGTAGCCCAATTTTTTCACCTCCATTTAGGACTGCACTGTGGACCTATTTGTATGGAGGGGTGCAGCCTGATTCAAGATAACCCAGTAAACTGCCTATGAAACTGCTACATGGAAAGGTCTACGTTTGCTGGACATCAGCCAGCTTAGGCTCACGGTAGTGCAAGAGGTACACCACAGAAAATAAGCTCTCCTCAGAACAGTGTTTTCCTCATTCAGTAAAGGGCCTTCTCAAGAACAGATATTTCTCAATCCTTCCAATAACTATGTGTGTTCAAATTCATTTTTGGAGTAATATTTTTCCTTTTGAAATTCCATTTTACAGTAATGTCTTTACTGATGCAATTTCCAAGTTTGCAAGAAGAGAAAACATTCCTTCCCTACGAATTATTGCTGATGTAAATGGTATTACTTCACTGATTCAAAGAAACTGCATCAGTTTACAACAGTAATGCTCTGCTTGGTATGGTCAGCCACTTCCATGCTCCATTTCATTTCATTTTACTTTATTTGCATGCTTCTAATTGCAACTAATCAATGCGTCTTCATTATTTCTCCAGGTAGTTCAAACTGTAAATTTCACTTGTCCCAAAGCCTTTCTTTTAACCACAACATGGCTGTATTCCTCTTTATTTTTAACCTGTGCCATTCAGTCTGATCATAATAATTCTTAAACTTAAATTTATGATTTCTATACCATGATGTTTTGTATAACTTTTTGGTTCAATCTGATCTACAGACAACAAACATAGTTTCCAGCCAATGAAAAAATATTTTTGTTGGCATCCTTTGTGTTGAATTATTTAATAAATATGAAGTTTTTAATACAATCTTGTGAGAATTATTCTCATTTTTTCTTGTGTCCCTGCAAGAGTTTGTACAAACCAGACCCTGTACAGTTTGTAAAATTATTTGGAGTGGACAATGACTAACAACACCTGCATTTTTACCTCATTTCCACTGAGAAATATCTTTAAGCCCTCAGAAGAAAATTGTAGATCATTAACCATAAAACACACTCTTCAGAAAAGCCATGCACTTTCAAAGTCAAGCTGCTAATATGTTTTATCAGACAATATGATTCCTGTCCAACTCATTTGGCAGCTCAAGAGGGCCAACTGTGTCCTGGGGTGCATCAAGCACTGTATTGCTAGCTGGTGGAGGGAAGTGATTGTCCTGCTCTACTCTGCACTGGTGTGACCTCACCTTGAGTACCATGTGCAGTTTTGGGTGCCACAGTATATTAAGGATACAAAGCTACTGGAGAGCGTCCAGAGGAGGGCCACGAAGTTGGTGAAGGGTTTTAGAGGGGAAGCCATATGAGGAGTAGGTAAAGTGACTTGGTTTATTCAGCCTGGAGAAGAGGAGACTGAGGGGAGACCACATCGTGGTCTACAGCTTCCTCACAAGGGGAAGAGGAGGGGCAGGCACTGGTCTCTTCTCTCTGGTGACCAATGATAGGACCTGAAGGAATGGCAGGAAGATGTGTCAGGGGAGGTTTAGGTTGGATATTAGGAAAAGGGTCCTCACCCAGAGGGTGGTGGAGCACTGGAACAGGCTCCCCAGGGAGGTAGTCATGGCGCCAAGCCTGACAATATTAAAGAAGCATTTGGACAATGCTCTCAAACACATGGTATGAATTTTGAGGTTGTCCTATGCAGGGCCAGGAGTTGGACTCGGTGATCCTTATGGGTCCCTTCCAACTCAGGACATCCTATGATTCTATGATTCTATGATCTGAGTAATAATTATGCTAAGTACATTGCTGGTCATCCTCTACAAGGCTTCAAAGCCTCCTTCCATGAACCCCATGGGGGCAGTCTGGACCTTTTACCGGTGGGTACCGAAGAACAAGGCCTTATTGCCTAATTCCTTGTGGGACAGAACCAGAACATTTTAATTCCTCAATTCTTTAGATACAAATTTATTACAAAGGGAACTGAACAAATCAAGGGACACCATGCTATCTAAAAATTCAATGAATTTTAATGTGCTCTGAGTTTTCCCCCAATATGTCCTGATCCTCCTAGAGCTTAATACTGGGTACAGCCTACTTCCCTAAACAATATAAATTTTCCATCCCCACTATCTCTTGCAAACTAAAGCAGCTTGCAATACAATTAGAAAGATGAAGCCCATTAGATAATATAGCAAAGCTGGACAAACTTATCAAATTGACACTATTTCTACTTAGTTTCAGCACAATGGTCCTGCATCTGTTCATTGCTTGCGTGATGAAAAAATGACTGTGTTTTCTTGAATGCTTTTCTCTAAAGAGATCCATAGTGCTCAGACTGCACTTTTGTTTGGAGTAGTTTCCATCAAATCAATTCCATCTTCATCATTAGTGATTTTCTTGTTGCATCTTCAGATCCAATTAAACCAATCATGCCTTTTCAATTAACTACAATTACCTTAATTAGATGAGAATAACAACAAGAAAAAAAGGAAAACAATTTCCAAAGTTAATCAAGTTAGTGTATCTTTATTTACAGACTGCAATCAAGCCTCTGCATGTTTCAGTCCAGTTTACAACTTGAGCACAAACTGACCTCAAAGAGCTTTAAAAGAACAGTAGCAATATACAGTCAGCTCAACTCAGAGAGGGAAATCATGTGGGTTTTATTAAATTTAGAGATGACACACTGTTCCCTGATAGGTAGATATAAAGCAGGTAACTCTCCCTACCCAGCCAGTGGCAAGAACCCCACCCCAGAGCTCCTGTCTAGTCTCTGGAACCTGCTATTTATCCCTTTGGCAAAGATGAACGGCATATCCAGGAGGATGCCTCATTCCTTTTTAGGCTCAGGTTAAAGTTATTTAAATCCTTTGCCACTATGAGGTTAAAACTCATTTTAAATGAAAGCCAAGAAGTCAGTCATACTCAAACCCTCCTAAATCTTGGCCATTTGGTCCAGGATTATAGCTTGCATAACACAACTCTTCTGTCAAACCTGCTCTGTGAACCTGCCAGTTCCTTCCTACTTTTTTATTTTCTTTCTACAGCATGCATAACTCTCTCATTCATATCCCAGTATTCTTTCATGTAAACTACTGCAATCTTCTCAGCTGTCTTTTCTTTCTGCTTTCTAAACACCTAAAGCACTGTTTTGGCTTTCTTGACAGCAGCTTCCCATGGAATATATAATCTGTCTTCTACTGAGTTGCCCCGGATCAAGCTCCCTAGAGCAAAAATTACTTCCTAAACATCTTCCAAGAACGCTGTTGATGACTCCTGTATTTTGCCACAATAAAAAATTCTAACACAGAGAAAATTTGCCACAGTAGAAGACAGAATTTTTCTTGAGGACCAGTTCAAAAACTGTTGAACATGGTCCAAAATTAACCCATTATCCAAAATTGTATTTTTCTTCCCATGGTAAGGTTTCCTTCTTCAAATCAGATCAAAATAAGAACAAGGCAGTTTGAGGGGAAAAAAAAAAAGCAAATGAAATTTTAATAAAACATCTTTTCCCTGAAAAAGAAAAGACAGAAAAAAAAAAAAAAAGAAAAAAGACCCATGCTAACCAATGGTAATTACCAATGATAATTACAAAATATACTATGGTGATATAGACAGTACATAAATTCATACACGATTAAAAAAATCCAGGCTTTCCAACCCCTCTCTTAGTAGATCTATGTAGAAATTCTGAGATGTCAAGATAAAATTCTGTATATAAACTTTTACCGCTAAGAAGACACTTCTCTGCAGTTTGAGATAGCAGTAAGATGAGTGTAAATTTATATGAAAATTGAAAAGTTCTTTGATGCTGATCAAAATGATTCAGGAGAAAAAAACTGTAGCAAAGATATCAGAGACAGACAAGTGCAGCTAATATAAAGGAAAACATTCACTGTTCTTTAAAAGATAGGCAGTATATTTTAAATGACAAATCTGGATTCTCTGAACAAGTCAAATATCTCTAACAATTAAGCTAGCATGTTAAAAAAGAAGATTAAGTAAGCACAAACTGATGGTTTTGTATAAAATTTGAGATTTACGTGTGTTGCTATAAATTGGTATTGTGTGATTTTAATCTCTATTTTAAATACAGAATTGGACTTTCTTTTCCCTTTGTAGGTTTCATATTACTGTAAACTCACTGAGACAATGGAAAATAATGGGTACTTAGTAACTTTGGAAAACCTGATAGTTCTTTATTTAATAAATTTAGATAACTAGATGAGGAATTGGACATAATTTTTACATTAACACATATTTTTAGGAGTAATTTCCATAGAATGAAAATAATGTCATTTATACTCAGTCCTAAAGCAAATTTGTTTCAGGTTCTGCAACTAACATTATGTATGTTGTTTGTTGTTTGCTACTTATATGTCAATGTACAGGGAAACAGAGCACAGTTTATATTTTCTTAAATGGCCACCGATTTATATGGTATATATTTTAATGTAACAGGAGTTAATAAAGCCTGAGTCTTCATCACTGCCTCGGAGCACTAGTGTTTATATCATTCACTGACTGTGAGTTGATTGATTTTGAAGGACAGTTCTGAAGTGCATGGACTAGATTCCTTTTCAGTGTATACTTTTCAGTGGATACTAAACTGGAAGCTCTGCCCCTGAAATACATTAAATACTTTCAAACTCCCAATGGAAACATAAGTATCCAAAATAACAAATGATTGCCTTCAAACAGCTTTGACTGAGTGGCAAGGTGTGCTGGTTTTGGCTGGGATAGAGTTAATTTTCTTCATAGTAGCTAGTATGGAACTATGTTTTGGATTTGTGCTGACAACAGTGTTGATAACACAGGGATGTTTTTGCTATTGCTGAGCAGTGCTTACACAGAGTCAAGGCCTTTTCTGCTCCTCAGCCCACCCCACCAGCGAGTAGGCTGGGGGTGCACAAGAAGCTGGGAGGGGACACAGCTGGGACAGCTGACCCCAACTGACCAAAGGGATATTCCATACCATATGACATCATGCTCAGTAATAATACTTCCATATGCTACTTCCATAGCATCTATCTAAATTCTCAGACTAGCAAACACCATAAAACATCAGTAAATAAAGCTGGGGGAAGAAAAAGGAAGGGGGGGACACGTTCAGAGTGATGGCGTTTGTCTTCCCAAGTAACCATTACGCGTCATGGAGCCCTGCTTTCCTGGAGATGGCTGAACACCTGCCTGCCGATGGGAAGCAGTGAATGAGTTCCTTGTTTTGCTTTGCTTGTGCACACAGTTTTTGCTTTACATATTAAACTGTCTTTATCTCAACCCACAAGTTTTCTCACTTTTACCCTTCTGATTCTCTCCTCCGTCCCACCGCGGAGGGGTGAGCAAGTGGCTGTGTGGTGCTTAGTTGCCTGCTGGGGTTAAACCATGACACAAGGTGACAAAAAATATGATACACATGCAGTGGGGATGTTCAGTTCATGAGACCAATCTTAACCTAGGCTGGAGCACAACCCCCCAATCACATATGAAGCAGATGTAAGAGGTGGGACTCAACACCAAGAAATTCAATATATGGATCCAGTGAACTGCACTGAATCACTAGCTAATGAAGACATAGCCCAAGTTTTGGAGTATTTGGACGGATGAATTGGGTATGGTATTGTCTCTTTCCCCCAATAAGCTGAGTAAAGAATGGGAAGTAACATGAAATGTAGTTGAAACTAATACACGAAACCTGTAACACATATTGCTGTAACAATGATGAGCCATACTGTCGTTTGTGCATATCCATTTTCTTTTAGACTACCCATTTCTCATGTGTGGCATTTGTCTCCTTTCTTTCCTGGAGAACATAAGCAATTTCTTTTGCCAGCACTGAAGCTGTCTGAAGTCAAACTGACAAACAATGTTTCCCCACATCTTTTCACCCAGGATCATGTCCTTACAGCATGTTCCATTAGCCAGTATTGGGCAGATTTTATAGCACAGCTGGTAGGATAACAAAGCTGCAGAATTTTCAAAAGATTAATTTGTTACAGTTGAGATTAAAACAACTAGCTTCATACTACTACCGGCTCAACTAGTATGGTGCAAGCGTGTAATTTCCCTCCATCAAGCATAATTCTCGACAAAAAAGTGGATGCAAGACTGAAAATATATGGATGCCTTTATGAACACTAATAAGTGGGGAGAAAGCCTGTGAAAAATGCATTCTGTATTCCTGAAATACTTCCTTCATTCATGTGTGTAGAGAAGTTTTGTCTGCCCTTCATTTTAAACATTTATAGCTCACTACCAATTTATAGCCATTTATAGCCCAGTACCAAGTACCACTTTTTTTAATAACTCAAATTAGATACAGTTATGTTCAGGAATTTCTTCCATATTAGTGTATGCTTTACTTGTAGGCATTGCTTATAGAATGGGAGAAGGAGGGTGAAAATCAGTCCCTAGCCTGATTTGAAGTAATTTAAAGCAATTTCAAGAAGTCTGTTCTTTGTAACTTTCTTAGAGCTAGCTTATTGGAATTACTTTTATGCAGTTATAATTCACTGAAGGAAGAAGCTTTATTAGCTTTCAGCCAATTTTTACTTTTTTATGTAGCTAGGACTCCTTACAAGAATGGGTAGGAACTGATTTAGCAACTCAGTACTCCCACAACATAAATATGGGTAAAAAGAAGATCTGGGGAAAAAAAATTGAAAAATTGGTTTAGATACCTATATTCTAGTGAAAGGAAGGAAAGGATTTCTAGATACTTTCTGACCTACAAGGGTGGATGCTAAAACCAATTTATTTTGCAAATGGGTTTTTTTATTAGTTTTTCCTCAGCTCAGGTTATTCTGTTAAACATGTCAATGAAGAATTAATAGCACTAGTTAAAGTCACTGTAAAATTTATGCCCAGATCTCTGCCATCAGCATTCAACACTGAATTGTTCTTAATTTTTATTTTAGTTCTTGGCTTCATCTGAGCAAAGATGAGTAAACTCTGCCAAATTTTATGTTGATATTGGATGGACGGCAGATGTTCATGGGAAACTAAGTTGAGACTTCCAGATTTATTTCAATGGAGAATAAACTTCATTTTCATTGTTTCCCCAGAGTAATGGTGCACTGCAAGAGTTCAGTCTATAACGTTTCCCCTTCTGTTTTATAAAATATAGCCTTTGATGGCGATCCTTTAATATAGAAGTGTAAAATATACCTATAAAAAAAAACTAAGTAAAGAAATTTGGACTAAGATACATATCAAGTATGTATGCATGTTTATCTGACAGCATAGCTTATCACAGAGCTGTAGAAGTGAACTTGCTTTTCCAAGATTCTTTACAGCCTCTGAGAGAAGGAAATGTACCTCATTTGGGGTTTTTTTTGTTGCTTGGTTTGTTGGTTGGTTTTCTCCAAATACACTGCTTCCACAGGTCTATTTTGTGATACTGCCTGCTTTGCACTGCATTAGTGGAACGTAACTTAAATCTACTGAAGGAGCTCAGGATCAAAGTTTCTCTTCTGTTACTCAATAAGCAACAGTGTCAAATTCCCTGACCTATGTATGCTACTTCCATAGCATCTATCTAAATTCTCAGACTAGCAAACACCATAAAACAAATGCTCACTCCCCAAGTGCCCAATCAGCCCAAGCTGATTCCAAAAGTAGAGGTCAAAAAAACTTAATTTTTTTTGTTTTTGTCTATCAAAGTAGAGGAACTCACATGGTAAGGCAAGCATTCGAGCAAAACAAACAAGGAAAGATAGTTATAGAAACTCAAGGCCGTGCAAAAGTCTTATCTACACTTTGTGTAGTACAGGTTTGTGTACTTTAGCTATTATTATTATATTAGATATTATATAGCTATATTAGCTATTATATAGCTATTATTATACTACACTTTGTGTAGTTTTACATTCCCACATCCATTTAAGCTGACAGGAACAGACAGCTCAAAAAAGAGGGAGGTACTATGATTTCAGATTAGAACATACATACATAAATGCAAACACATATTTCTCAAAGCTAATTAGCAGTGTGACTTCTCATCAGCATCACAGAAATCACAGGAGTACCCCCCTAATGTGTATGTGCTTTAAAAGGTAACAAAACCTCCCAGGTGCTTAGGAGAATCTAGACAGAAAGAATTGGTAACTCAGAGATTTGGCAGAATTAGCTCCTCAAATCTGCAAAGCAATGAGTTATTGATCACTCAAAATTAATATCCTCCTTTCCACTCCTCCTTAGTTAACATCTGGAACAAAGAAGTCCAGTAAGTAGATCGGTGAAAGAAAAGGGCCAATGAGATCACTAATTCTAGTTTTTGGCTCAGTCAGACATGTTCTCTAAAAACTGTCCTTGCCTCTAGGTAGTTTTAAGAATTCTAAGATCTACTTTTTCTTTCTCTTTTCCTTCTCTGTGTAGATGAAATGCATGGAATGTTTTCTCTCAAGGACATGCATATCATAGTTTCCATGGCACTGTTTGTTTAAAGTATAAAATGCATTTGGCCACAGTTCAAACAGCATGTCATGTATTTCATCTTTCAGCCATTCTGAAAAATGAAGTGCATGAGGTCTGGTAATGATGAGGATGTTTTTGTATATCACTCATTCAGGTGAAAACTGACGAGGTGAAATCAAGTATATAGCGATTAGGAAATGCTGCGGTGAGTAGATGTAATCAGGCTGACAAAATGTCACACCTCAGACCTGTTTTGGGGTCACTTAGAGACCAAAGAATGGCCCAGTGCAAGACATGACAGATAATAAACTAAAGCGCTTTGACTAGTTTGGACTGGTTTGCAATAGCTAAAGATTAGAAATCAATTTTTCATTGCATTGTCTTTTCTCTTGATTCCAATATTTTTTTCTCAGTGTCTGTCGTTTAATGCAGGCTGTGTGCCAAAACCATCTTAGAAAGTCTGCTATGCCAGATGTCACCCTTTTGCCCTTTTGCTCTGTCTGCAGATTTTCTTTTAACAGCATTTGAAACTAAGTTATTGAGCATACATTTTCCAGTAAAAGAGGCATTATGAATAACATCTTTTGTGTTTCTGAATAACACCCACAAAGTGCAGAACACATTATACATCAACTACATCAACTATATCTTTAAAAAAGGTTATTCCTAAGTCTTAGCTATGTGGAGTGTATCTTAATGGTGTCATTCTTTTAAATATATATAACAGCTACGCTGGAAGCTAATAAAAAGGGTTAATAAAACCCCACAGAGATGGATTTTACAACATTAATTTGACCTGTGCAGGGTAAAGATGAGCTATTTCATTTTACATGGTTCTTGTAAGTTTTTGAGCTTCTTGTATGCAAGAGGTCTATTCTATATTTTCCGAAGAAGAAAACTATTCCTGTTTGAATTCCTTATGTAGGAATAGGACTGATTTTCTAAGGTTTTGTTCCTTAAACTGTGAATTTCTAGAAAGCAGAAAGAAGTGTCCATTGCTTCTCAAGTTACAGGCATGGATAAAACCATTTTATTTCCATTAAAAGATAATGAGGTACATATAAACTCTAATTTTCTCAGGCCTCTCCCATTCTTCATGTACCAAGCACTAATCAAACAGTTAAAGACTGTTTTAAAATGGAGGGGAGTCTGTCTTTGTAGAAGAGAGAATTTTAAAATTTTGTTTGATTTTTAGAAAAATATCTCACTTGGTCTGGCCACTGCAGATGCCCGTTACGTGTTGTAATGAGGAAATGTGTGGGGTGGTTTTGTTGTTTGGGCTTTTTTTCAGTAAAGGTTGGGCAGAGGTTGATTGCTGTGGGTCATTCCTTCTTTAGGATTAGCCATGCAACAAAACAAAATGAAACACACAAAAAAGAAAAAGGAAAAAAAAACCACAGCCAACATATCCACAGGCCAGTTCACTAGATAAAGGGACTGTAATTTGAATAAAATATCCTGGTTATACATACAAATTGGTGGACGAGAGGCTGGAGAGCAGCCCTGTGGAAAGAGATTTGGGGGTTTGGGTTGATGGCAATTTGAACATGAGTCAACACTGTGCCCAGGCAGCCAAAAGGGCCAACTGTGTCCTTGGGGTGCATCAAGAACAGCATAGCTGGCCAATCGAGAGAAGTGATTGTCCCACTCTACATTGCACTGGTGTGGCCTCACCTCAAGTCCTGTGTGCAGTTTTGGGTGCCTCAATATAAGAAGGACATGAAATTATTAGAGTGTGTCCAGAGGAGGATGCTCAAGATGGTGAAAGGCCTCGAGGGCAAGACTTATGAGGAGGGGCTAAGGTCACTTGGCTTGTTCAGCTTGGAGAAAAGAAGGCTGAGGGGTGACCTCATTGCAGTCTACAACTTCCTCAAGGGGGGCAGCGGAGGAGGAGGTGCTGATCTCCTCTTTGGTGACCAGCAATAGGACATGGGGAAATGGAATGAAGCTGCGTCAAGGGAAGTTCAGATTGGACATTAGGAAAAGGTTCTTCACTGAGAGGGTGGTCGGTCACTGGAACAGGCTCCCCAGGGAAGTGATCACGGCACCAATCCTCTCAGAGTTAAAGGAGAATCTGGATGATGCTCTTAGTCATACAATTTAGTTTTAGGTAGTCCTTCAAGGAGCAGGGAGTTGGACTCGATCCTTATGGGTCCCTTCAACTCAAGATATTCTATGATTTTATGAAAATATTGAAATACTCAGATAAATTAAAGCCACTGAACTGTAACTATGGTATTGTTCATACCAGGTTGTAGAACCAGTGGTCTGAGCTAGCTGTCCAGACTCCCTTTACACTCAGTGGGGAGAAATAGGCACTTTAAGGGCATGCTTTATCTTAGCTTAAAATCTCGTTACAAAACAGAGCAGAAAAATGATTCGTACACCTGTTTATGTCTATTCACTAAAATGAAACCCACACTGGGTAGTTCAGATGTAGCCATCTACATAGTAAGGCCCAAAGCTACGTGTGAAGACATTCATTCCTGCCCTGGAAATCCCATGAGCAAAGGAGCACAAGTCAGCACCACCAGTGACACATTCACCAATACCAGAATTGAGGTGCTAGGGAAACTTGACTGCCACATACATAAGTACCTGGGGAATTTAGGACACCACAGGGTTAAGAGTGATTTTGCACATGTAAATTTCTGGGTAAGAGCTGAAAAAAACAAATCACCATCTCTTCCTCTTTATGGAAACAATATCTATTACCCTCCATTGACATAAAAAGGTGACTTTACACTGACTAGTTTCAGATAGAAACATCTATACTGCAGGTGTCTATAGAAGAAATGAATCCAACTCTGGATGTTCGAGTTAAACAAAATGAACTACCTCAGAAAATCTTTCTGTATTGACAAAAGCAGGAACCTTATTCTACTGAATAATAAAATGTGTGCTGTTCAACCTCTGTTAATGAAATAAGAACCGGTGCAGAATGATGGCCAACACAAGGCCATCCAGAGTGTACCTGTAAGGGTTCCATATAGGTATGTGCAACTCTCATCTTGTTATTTCTGTTACTTTGATTTTTTTTTTTTTTAATATTACATTTTGGTGGATTTAAGGGAACAGTGACATATAGAATAGATATAAAAAATGTGTAATTTACACAATGTTTGAAGACTGAGCCTTCTTCAGGGAAATAAAGCCAAATTTAAATTCTAAATAGATAGAATGCCAATATTTTTATGTAAAGTAAAAGGACATGTTATTAATTAAATTATCTGTAAAACAGTCTCCTTTCTACAGCCACCGATGATAAAAATTATCCTTAAGTAAACGTGTAGAATCACTGATTTATGTAAATTTTTATTTATCAGCATTCTTTTTTTATAGCCACATTCACCCTTCCTCATCTTGAATTTTTTCAAAAATATTTGTGACAAGCTTTTGAAAGTTTTCAGTGAACCCTGCTTTGAAAATAGATGTGATAATTAGCTCCTGGAATTCATGTTTTGAATCATGAAAAGCAGTTTAATAGAGCAACAAGTAGTTGAAAATATTTTTTGAAAGGTCAGATCACTTCTTTGTCTGCTTCGTCTTTCTTTTTGTAAGGATACTCTAAAAAATGAAAGACATGAGAACACTATTTACCTTGCTAAGAATAAATGTCAAAGTCATATCTAAAGGAAGAACACTAAACTTTTTACTGAAGGCCAGCTGCCAAAATGCAAATTAACACCTACAAAGAAATATTGGACAATTCCTTTTAATAGTAACAAGACAAATATGAACTTAAAGGTTGATGTCACATGGAATGTTCATTAATATAAGCTGATATGTGTTACATGGTAGGGCACAGAATTTTGATTTTGATCTTCAAGAATGGGAAAATTGCCCCTTTTTGACTTTTAGTGTTATTCATTTCTTTTAATACTTTGCTAGGCTTTAACACCAGTGCTTTGTTTTCTGTAAACCTGTCATACTCTAGACATCTAATACCGGCCAGATGCCAGAATGTAAATTAAGACCTAGAAAGAAATATTGGACAATTTCTCCTTCCCTTGTAATTTTGCATTATCACTATTGAACAGTGTTGAATTTTTGTCTGACCACTAAATTTCAGGTCATTATTCTAAAAAAAGTTTATTTTCAACATAGTCCTTCCCATGCCATCTTCTCCTTCAGGATTTTTTTCTGCATCAGCTGTAAGTGAAAACATATTCTTATCTCATTTTAAGCATTAAGACTTTCACACGTTTACAAATCTTTTTGTCTTACAAACTCAGTAACAGATTAATAAACACTACCCTTTCATCATAACTAAAAAGAATTAAACCTGAACACAATGATCTTTGTTGAAAAATGTAGTCATTTCCAAAGTTCAGCCTTTCTCCAGCAGGATAATTTAAAAATATCTCTCTGGTTTACAACCACACTAGTTTAATTTGTGGTTTCTTGTATGCAATAACAGCTAGTGAAGGAGGCTATCTTTAAAATGCTATCAAATTTCATGGTTCCAGTGTGTGCTTGTGTGACATGCTCTACTGCAGAATGGAAGATGGTTCCCTTTGATAACCAAACCTCTTAATTCAATATATTATTGCATTACCAGAAAGCTAGCAAAAAGAGAAAAGCATGACTAACATTCAACTGCAGTTTAGCAGAGACATACTCATGTGAAGTCATGCAGCTAATCATTCCACATGTTACTGGGATGTGTCTGAAAACAAATTCTGTGATTATTTCACGCGATAATTTAATTGTTTTGACACTTTTTTCTTTTCAGTCACTAAAATTTAACTGCAAGCAATGAATTACCTATAATGGCCTATAATAAGTAAATCTAGCATAGTTTGGGTTTTTTTTTTTTCCTTTGTTGTTTTAAAGCACCTGTGATATGAAATTCCTGGTAATAGGGAAGATCACACTAAATTTCCAAATACAGAGTAGCATCCTTATGAGGCCCACTTTATATATTTTTAAAATTACTACTGGTCCCAATCAATAACCTGGAATTTGGCAGTCAGAATTTCTTTCTATCCAGTTCATACAAAAGGTTTAATTATATTTCCTAAAATTCTTTCAGATGCAATGACTAGCAGAATGCTAAAATGAGATGAATTATTTAACAACTTAGTGGGAGTGCTTCATTAATTAACTTCAGGACATCTACCAAAGTCTTCATTTTCAACCTATACTCCCATAATACATATGTTTATTTGCATAAAATACTGCAAAGAAACAAAAGGTACCTCACATAATAACCTTGCATTTGTTATTCATGTTGTTATTGATGAAATCATGTTACGGAAATGTA
>WAAD01010513.1:12422-22911 GCA_013389945.1 Fregata magnificens | reverse complement strand
CCCTGTACTAGCTGCTATGAAGAAAATTAACTCTACGCCAGCCAAAACCAGTACACCAAGTTACCAGAAATGAGGTTCTTGGCTGCTTTATGCCCAGAAGGATGCACAGTATGCACTATACAACGTTGTGTCCTGCCTGGCTGCACCATGTGCTTAGGGCTGAGGCTTCTTGCAAGCCCACGTTTCCTTGCCTATGCAGACGGGGTAGTTACTATAGAAGACCTTGCAAGTATTGCTTATTGAAAGGGTTTTTGTAGGCATGAGAAATGTTCTTATGTATCATGCATTGTAGCACCATTTTAGTCTGTTATATGTTTGTGTTTGGACAGGGGTTGAATCTCTGTGGCTTCACGTGGGAGCCTAGCTTGATGTTACTACTACACTAAGGCCTGAAGATCTTGGCCATGGTGTGCGGGTTTTGTAGCGGGATATTCATATAATTTAGTTCAGTTAACCAAGGTGCCTAGGAGCTCTCAAAGCTCTGGAGTTTCCCTCTATAGCAAACAGACAGCGATAGGTTCCTTGAGCGGCTGATTCAGAGTGAATAAATCACACATTCGTCAGGACCTCAGCTGGAATGCTCTAAATTCTTCCCTGAGAGAAAAGAAGTTTCTGAAAAATTTGGAGTCTTGTCAGAAGAGAGGGGGATGGGCTCAAAATGCCACTGGCTGGCTGAGAGGGTGGCATGGTTTAACCCGGCAGGCAGCTAAACACCACACAGCCGTTCCCTCACTCCTCCGCAGTGGGATGAGGGAGAGAATTGGAAAAAAGGTAAAACTCATGGGTTGAGATAAAGACAATTTAATAGGATGGAAAAGGAAGGGAAAATAATAATAATGGTATAAGAATATACAGAACAAGTGATGCACAGTGCAATTGCTCACCACCCACTGACAGATGCCCAGCCAGTTCCTGAGCAATGGCCATGCCCCCCCAGCCAACTCCCCTCATTTTTTTGTTCAGCATGACATCATACAGTATGGAATATCCCTTTGGCCATTTTCTGTCAGCTGTCCTGGCTATGCTCCCTCCCAGCTTGTTGTGCACCTGGCAGAGCATGGGAAGCTGAAAAGTCCTTGACTAGTGTAAGCACTGCTTAGCAACAACTAAAACATCAGCGTGTTATCAACGTTATTCTCATACGAAATCCAAACCACAGCACTATACCAGCTACTGGGAAGAAAATTAACTCTATCCCAGCCGAAACCAGGACAAAGGGTGGGATGAAAAAAAAACAAAATGCAAAAGAAACAACAACCAACCTACCAAAAAACCCACCCAAAAAACCACCTTCCACAAGCATGGAATTTCAATTGCAAATCAAACCATTTCTGCTCAGCCCCCTGAATGTTTTGACTCCAAACAAACCAATTTATTTCCAAATTATGTATTTGCAGTGTCTTGCAAGAGCCATGGTTCAGGCACTTCACATTCCTAATTTCATTTTTGGGATGAATTCCCTGACATAATGCATCATAGTTCTCAGTCTTGGTAGGAGGAGGTAATGCATCAAATATGAGCTGAACATCTGTTATGCATTAGGGGAGATGAAGTCCTGGAGGTCTTCCTGGTTGTATAATAGAAAGACACCAAAAGTCATAGGAACTAAAGTTCCTATGACAGATAGGGCTGGATTCGTTTAACCTAATTTTAGAGATCTGCAGTGTAGATGGCCACATTTGAACTAGTCATCTAGACTCTATTTATAGCCAATGGGACAGAAACAAGCACTTTTAGAGTGAGATTCATTTCATTGTAGATACCTATAACTGGTCAGGTGATTCCCCTATTTCTCTTTATTGATTGTAAGGAAAAGCAAGGGGACTTTGGACTAAATGAGTACACAGTAGGGACATAATTAAGTGAAGGGACTCGCATTCATTGGGACAACATTCACAGGAGAATATTTTCTTTTCTTTTTCATGATTGTTCTGTCTGGGAGTACTTTTGTAAAGGAAAAGCAGAAATTTTCTCTGCAAATAACATTCTTTTCAGGAAGAAGTGCATCTAGTCATAGACTAATATTTCCATCAGAAAGAGTTTTAACAGAAAAATTCCAGCCAGCCCTATTCCTTAGTCTTATACATCTACAAGTGAAAACATGAGGTTTTTTTTTTTCTCTCTCTGTAACTGCCAAGCCTACAAACACATACTGGGGTATGACAGTCATGCTGTCTTCTTTCCAGATTGTGCCTTATTATTATTAGAATTAAAAGGGATTCTATTTACTTTGTAATTTTACCAGATGACCTTTATTAATATTGCATAATGGGTCAAATATTCTCACTGTAGGACAGAACTATCTCATCTGTGCCAATAGTTTAGCAGTTCAATTGTCTGTTTATCCCTAACCCGTGGGAAAGACTCTTTTCCTTTATGTAGGTAATCACCTCTATATGGTTATCCTTAATATTTGCCTAATTTCTGGGACAGCAGATACTTGACAAGTCATTGATAGGTTCTGTGATCTTAAATAAGCCATTCATTTTCATTGTGGTTTACGTCTGAAGAAAGCTAGCTGTCTGAAGGCTAATTTCAGGATAAATCTAGTAATATTTATTCTATAGCTATTCTATTCTATTCTATTCTATTCTATTCTATTTGAAGGCAGACCCTGCGTTTTTATAAGAAAAATGTTTCCTACATCATAATACTGATCCAAAACAAAATTTCCCAGGATTTAGTGCCAATTTTTCTCAGAAACAATCAATTTCTAAATGCCCCTTATTATAAATTCTCTTAAACCTTAAGATTTTTCAAATTCAAGTGAAACACGATCCAAAGAGGTGGTCATTGCAATTCAAGAGAAGAGGCCTGTATCCTGTGTACTTCTGTTTCTTCTTATATCTATACCTATTTATATAATTTCAGAACCCCAGGCCCTTTTCAGGGACAATGAGCCTCCCTTGCATTAGGGCAAATACACTTCAGTATTGTGCCTTTGTCCGTGGTTTTAGAGTTGCAGCATATGATGAGAAGCAGTAGAAGGCAAAATAATCTTAGGAGCTGGAGTGACAAGCTGTGAGTCCACTCAACTTTTAGTATCAAAAGTAGTCCTTGTTCAAAATAATTACAAATTCATAAAGTCACAATTACGCTGATCTGATTTACAGTCCTCAAGCCAGACATCTCGTGACTCCTCAACCCCTCTGCTTCTGCAGTGTTTTTTCCCATACATTGAATTTGGGTTAAGGTACTAAATAAATCTTGAAAGAATCACTAAATAAATCTGACATTAGACTTTTCTTTATCAATATATAAATCAGTAAGCATAAATGAACACATTCAATAAGAACAGGAAAAGCGTTATAAAGCAGATATCTTAATTACAGCCTCAATTAAAATTATCCTTCAGCTCTGCATGACCTCTTGCATGTAAATCACTAGATTAACTCTATCCTTCTGTAACTCGGAAAGAGCATAAGTCCTTAAAATTATCAGTACTGGGACCGGTATTTTCCATAATGTCTCTGACATACTACCTAGAAGTGAAGGCCACAGAACTGGAAGGGACATCTGAGCCACTAAGTTCAGTGTCCTGATATTGCAGTAACCATGCTGTACAAATCTTTCATAAAATTATTAGGATATGTCATAAGGTTTTGCCCATATCAGAAAGCTTTTCAGGCTCTAACTGCTCTGTTTCATGTCAGGCTATGTCTATTTATTTTTGCTTCAGACCAGTATTGAGATCTTGATCTTAAATCATTTGCCTTCCCTTCTTCGTATTCCTCTGATATATTCAAATGATTTTCCCAATCTGAAATCCGCCAGTACAGCTATCGTCAAATATCTATGTCTTTCGCCTTTGTTATTAATTTTATCATCACACAGACTTGTAAGAACAGGCTTTTTCTCTTTGAGACTCTCTCCACAGGGTTTGCTTTCTTTCTGTTGATGTTTGTTGGTATCCTTCCATCAATTCTTCACAGTCAAATGCAAAGCTAGTCTAGTCAAGTCTTGGACTCTTTTATATTCTTTCTTTCATTGATCTTTGCTAGGAGATTTATTTGGACATGTTGATCTAGGTGTTGCAATAAACACTTTTTATAGAATACTCACAGGGAATAAATGAAGACACTTTTGTGGCTACAGGTATTGTAGCACAGCACTAACCCTGTAGGTTTAGAACACCATACAACCAGCTGTGAAGGCATCTTCCTCTTTCCAGAGCTCAAAAATATTCGATGCACCTGCAGAGTGCCAGGTTAAAAGTAATATACTGTTGATTCATGTCACTTAAACTTTATTTCAACTTTGGTAATGAACTGTGTGCATGTGTGTAGGAGATAAGCTAAGATTCAGAATACAAATTTGTATTGTTTATGCATTTATATGCAGGAATATCTCAGAACTCCAGTGTTTTAGGAGCTATATGAACTACGAAAAACAAACAGACAAAAAAAAAGAGCTCAGACAGAAATGTTTCCATATACCTAAGTATGGCAATCACAAGGAAAGGCAAATTCAAGGAGTATGCCAGCCTGTGGGCTCTGCCTATTTGCTCTTTAACAGATCTTAAGTTTGATGTAGACATCATTCTGAAAAAAGGTTGGAGGAGCATAATAAAATTGATTTCATGAGCATAATGAGGCATACAGGAGAAAGCACAAGAGTATTTTTGGGGAAACAGAGTCACTTTTCTCTTCCCCAGATTTGCAGGTCCAAGGACCTTTGGTTCATTTACCTCCCTGCACTGTGCTCATTGCTACATGAAAATCATACACAGACTTCTGTATTACATGCAGTTGTTTAAGTCCTTTGAACTGAAAATGCAACTGTACACATTGTGCAGCCCTATCATTTATTAATATTATATCTAAGCCTCTGGGAGCTCTTAGCACTCAGTGTTGCTTGTATTATTATGTAGTCTTCTTTACGGAACTGCTTTTTTCCTTGCTGCTTGACTTTTCTCATCATTCTTGTAATTAAAATCTCTTTTGATTCCATTTGGCATTTCACCATCTGCACACAAGGAAATACCTTGGAACTGGCCTGCCTGTGACTTCACACTGTCCACTAATTAAACTGAGTTTTAATCGGAGATTCTTAATCACCCTTAATTTTCTGACTACAAGGTGGTTGTATCTGCACTCATTTCCCCAGTGACTTCTTGAAGGATGGATGTACAAATCAAAACTGACTGTACAAATGAGATTGCAGGGTTCCATATTTATTCCTTCACAATGATTCCTGATCAGATTTGCTCCATTTACAAGAACAGTCATTATTTTTCTAGCTGCTACTTGGATAGATTTTATCTGGAATCCAGAATTCAAGCTGTGTCCTTTGCATATGCACTTTCCATCTAGAAAAGCAGGAAGCAAGAAAAACAAAACAAAACAATACCTTCTTCAAGAGAGGTTGTAGGGAAAAAAATAAATGTTCCAGTTTTTGTGTTAACGTGAAAGTTTTTGACAAAAATGTTCTGGATTTCAGCAGAAAACCCCTGCAAACTTCTCTTGGTCTTTTGGAGACTGAGAACTTTAAAACAAAAAGCTGAAAAGTGACACTGAAAAATGTTGCCATAAAAACTTTTTTTATCACATTATCACCTGAAAAGCCATTTTTCCCAAGTACCTCCTTTTTACTTACAAGATTTAGAGTTTAATCCACTGAAGTGAGGGTAACTTTATAGTGTATTAAGAAGGCTCCTTGACAGATGATTTGATCAGGGTGGAATCTTACTGTAGCTGCTTTAATGTTATAGACAAGGGAAAATTATAAAAGGAATAGTACATCGAGTAAGTTCTTGATTGAGAGGTATCAGTATCCAGAGAAAACACTGCACGCTTGGGTTGTCTTCTCAGCTGTGTGATGCTGAATAAATCATTTCCATTCTTTTTCCCCTTTCTGCCCTGCCTTCATCTTCTGTTTTGGACTGTGAGCTCCTCAGTGTGAGTAGTTTCTTTTAGCTTGTTTACACATTTGTTTTATCATAATGAGACACAACTCATTCTTCAAGCTGTTAGTAACTGCTCAATGGTAAATCATTATTTTCTGTTTCCATTTCTTTCTACAACTGCATTTTAAAATGCTATAAAGAAAATAAAATTCTATGAATGTCTAAACCACTCTATAATTGATTATATTGTCCATCTATACTCTTCTGGCTCATTTGTCCATGTAAGAACTCTTAGTATATTTTAAAGTTGTTTGCCATCTCTTTCCAGCACACCGCATGATTAATGTATAGGCAGATCATACCCTAATTTTTTCAGTATTCACTGTTTTAATGAGTGATGTGAGTGCATTACAGTCCTCTTGATGAGAGTTTCAGAGATTCTGTCCTGAAAAGACATTATTCAACCTTCCCACCTCTTCTTTGTAATGGGGCCTTGTCTGATGCCAACAGATGAGAGAAGTGCATTTCCCTCTCTTGACCTTTACTTCATGCCTAGGATACTGGCTGTTGTATTCCAGCTAATTCTTGTTTTCATTCCAGCTGCCAGTGGGAAAATGCTGAAATCCAGCCCCTCTACTCTATACACAACATGATGTTAAAGACACAGTAAATACCAGCAATCTGGTTGCTGAGGCTCGGCTTCCCTCTTTCAGTCCCAAAGGTCCTGCATTTGAAACTCTGGTAGTGGCGTATAAAATCTTCAAGTCATGAATTTGAGCAACTCAGACTCAAGGATAAGAGAGAGATAATGTTCTTAGGATTTCAGAGACTTGGATTCAGTCTCTTGTCATGCCCCAAACTTCATTTGTGAGACTGTGAGACTGACAAAGAAGGGGTCAGGAGAGTCTGCTTGTGTCTATGCTGGTTAAATATGTAATCACAGAATCATAAAATCATAGAATAGTCCAGGTTGGAAGGGACCTCAAAAGATCATCTGGTCCAAACTTTCATGGTAAAGGAAGCCTAGATGAGATTATCTATCAACCTTTCCAATCGCATCTTGAAAACCTCCAGTGATGGGGACTCCACCACGTCCCTGGGGAGGTTATTGCAGTGAATGATTGTTCTTACTGTAAAAAATTTCTTTCTTATGTCAAGGTGAAACTTCTCCTGGTGCAACTTGTACTCATTGTCCCTAGTCCTCTCCATGTGGTTCTTTGTGAAGAGAGAGATTCCATCCCCTTTGTAGCCTCCCTTTAAGTACTGGAATACTGTGATGAAGTCCCCCTGAGCCTTCTCTTCTCCAGAGAGAAAAGACCTAAAAGTCCTCCAGTCTTTCCTCATAGGCAGTCATCCTGTATATTCTCTGTACCAGGCAGTCATGGGACTAAATACATTCCTAATTACAAAGTGTTTGAATACTCCTCTAGAAAGTATGAGATGAAAGAGCTCAGTTAAACGCTGGTCCTAGCTGCTGTGTCTGGCAAGCCATTTGTACCATGCAGCAGCCTTGCACTTCAACATCCAAGATACCTCCACCTTAATCTCCCTCCATTCTGGTGTATTCCTCAGGGTTATCAATTATTGACTATGGATTAGTAGTTGGAGGTCAGAAGCCTTATTAGGTGGGGCATGAACTTTAAGAGCTGCCTCTTGTGATTCCCTGAGCAGTCAGGGGAGAGGAAGGTGTTAAAGGAAGGCTCATTTCATTATCACATTGCTGTAGGTGGTGGGGTAAAATATGTGCATTGATACAACCTTGTATCAGCACATTTAATGGGGGGCAGCTGGGAAAAAAAAAAAAAAAGCAAGCAAGTTCAAAACCAATGGGAATTATACAGATGTCAGAAAAAATTTGCCCTCACACTGTCCGTGGACAGCAGATGTGAAATGTGGGTAAGACAGCTTATTGTACGTGTCAGCGGCAGAATTAACACTGAACTGCACATCATAAAGATACAGATCATTGGCAGGACACTCAAAGAATACTGGTGGCTTTATTGATGTCATTGTTCTCCCCCTCCTATTTCCCCTATGTCTAAACCCAGGAATATCTCATTAAACCAAGTCTTTTCAGGGAACACCAGGGAGTATGGGAGTACAAAAAATTGCTGGTAAAACAAGAACTGCCAACTGAAACCATCAAGATCATTATCAGGAAAGGCTTCAAATGCTGAAAGTGTAACAGGGACGGTTCCGAGTGCTAATGAGCATCCAGATAGGACAGGCATTTTCTCACCCCCTAAGGAAGGGTCAAAACTAATCTGACAAACTCAGTGTGCCTCTGCTTTAGAGGAAGAATACTCATGAAAAGGTCCACAGGTGTCAGAGAAAGAAAATCTTTAAAAGTACGCTTAGAACAGAGAACTCGGATAAAGGCAGGTCTGGGGCAAGAATACATACACACACATGCACATATAGGTTTATGTATGCATGTGTATATATCCATATAAAAATGCATTCTAAATTTGCACAGATTGTTTTGTGTAATACACATGAAAAAGACCACAATTCATAATCCAAGATTTTAAGGGGATTATATGAAAAGAGCAAAAATAAAAAAATACCTTCCCTCCCACTGCTGGCAGCCTACTCATAACTTCTCCTTCCATGTTGTCAATACTTACTGATTGCATTATCATACCATGAGAATCATCTGCCCAAACGTGGCTGTTCCCTATATTCATGTCAGTTTAGCAGTCCCACCCATCTCCCTTGCAGGATCTTCCCACTGTCATTGCAGAGACATCCCTGTGATAGGAATCAACTCAGCAAAACAAAAACCCTGTGGAGAGTCATCTCCCACTACAGCAAAGGCTCCTCTCTCTCCATTATCACCTATTATTGTTCAATATCCTGCTGCCATGGCTTTTGCTATCTGACATTCCCACTTGGTGACTAAAGGTGTTGACTGTTGGCATCTTTTCTCAAGATGGTCCTTCATCCTGAAGCCGCAAGGCCTGTATGTCCTCAGGAAAATCTTCTTCCCAGTGTCGTGATCAGAGAAGACTCTTTAGGGCAGTTGTGTCTCAGCACTACCTTCTTTCACCTTCCTACTTCTCTGCCCCTACACACACACATACACACCCTCTGATATGGGTTTTGTAGTGGAGCTGGGTACACTACAACGTCTCTAAGCATCTTCCAGCCTCTTTGCCCTGTTCCATCACCCTCCTTTTTCCTCTCTCAGCTTGTGTAGGCTGGGATCAGCAGTGACTGCTTTAACTGCAGTGAAGTCACAGGTGCTGTCACTATCTTTGTACCCTAGTCCTCTTAATTACTCCCATCCTAATCATCAAGACACAAAGAAAATGTGTAGACCTATGATTAACCTAGCACTTCTGCCAGGAACGTGTACCAACACCCAAATATACTGACAGTGACCCACGGGCTTGTAAGGATCAAACAGTCCTGCTCAAATCAAAAAGGATTATTCACATCGAAAGTTTTTTATGTGTTGTTATTGATTAGGATCATGTTTCTGACTCTTGTGACTTAAAAACCATCTTCGCCCCAAACTTTATGGCATGCTAAAATGATTTGCTGGGGGCAGAGGGAGAACAAACAAACAAACAAAAAAAAACCACAAAAAAACCACTCTAATAAAAAAGAGAGAAAACCAAACAAGGTTTGGGAACTGAATGCAGTGAACATGTTCTTGAATACATTTATCTAGTATTCACTCAGTTCCCATACCAACAGGGAAAAATAGCTACTTCCATTACAAAATGTAGTATATAATACTAGCTCTCCTAGTACTTGAAGAACAGATTTTATTTCAGGGAATAAAGAAACTCTGTTAGAACTATTAGCTATAGTTAAACCTACTTTTCTCAAACACTGCTATAGATAAAAAGGATAACTTCTAAATAGTATATTCTTCTTTTAGGCAGTATCTTCCCAGCTGATAATTCACACAAATCTGCTTGTCAAAACTACCATAACTTGGCTTCATCTAAAGAGTACTGGTGTAAACCCCAGAAACATACCCCTCAAAACCTTTGCTTCTACCATCCATTTTATAAACGATTATCATCATCTATAAAGAAAAAATGTAATTCCTGTAATTCCTTGTAAGATAGTCNAAGGGTCACTTTGATCTCATGTCTGATGAATTTGTGTCTCAAAGTAGCCAGGAAAAATGCATTTTCTTTCAATTTTATAATGAAATCACAGACTGAAATGAGTTTCCCATGTTGCTTATGACAGTCAACCTTTAGGTACCATGAACAACACGGGGACTGACAAATTTGCACAACACGGGTATGGAAAACATGTTGACAAAGCAAAGTTTTCCATTTTTCTACTTCAAAATTGCACTGCAACAGCTGCAGCTGCCAGCCAGAAATCTTGTGCAACCCTCTCTAAGTGTTCATATATTATTTGTGCCTGTCATGTTCCATCAGACATTTTATCTGATGTTGTTGATGCACCAAATGTTGTGTACCTAAGATCAGGTTCGTGTCTTCGTATGTCTCCTGCTCTTTTTATTAGTACATCTTAACACGTACAGAACTCCTTGAGTCTTTATTTTGTCATGTAACTGCTGGATTTTTACTAAACTTGTCTTCCCACGCAGAAGTTTTGATATATGTTTCTCTCCTGGCACTAAGGTCACTGTTTTTCTGCCTTATGATACTGTTG
>WAAD01010513.1:0-12376 GCA_013389945.1 Fregata magnificens | reverse complement strand
AAGCATGGCTCTTCTTTCAGTCAAAAAAGGCTGACCTCTCTGTTTTGACAGCCCTGTTCTTGCATCTAAGAACATCAAACCAGTGGCAGGGTAGTCCTGCCAATGAGAGGGAGTCAGAATACAGTCTTCTAAATCCTACAAAAGACTGAAAGTGCACAATAAACAGGGGTGAAGCATCTGCCAACGCCACCTCCAAGAGTGCACTTCACTGGCATCAGTCAGACTTCACTCCACCCACAGAGCCCTAACGGTGGTAAATAAACTTGTGTCATTATGCTATGAGGAACAGAAGCTCAGACTGTTTAAGTAACTGCACAGGAACTCTGCCCCAGTGTTAAAAATTGAAGCCGTGATTTCCACATGACAGTCAATGGCTTTAGGCGTACAAGATTGTTTTCTTCTCCCATACAGCAGGATAAAGTGCTTTAGCTGTCTGCAAGGTAGACACCATATAGAAATAAAAAGACTGGTAGCGAGGTATAAAATTCCTATCCCAGAACTCAGAGTACTTCTCCGCAGTTTTTAGGAGCAGGGGAAACAGGGAGTAACTGGGAGTTTTAGCGGATGATACTGACAGCACCTGGTAAAGGGGGAAACAATGCTCTTAATTTGGATGCCACTTGAGAGTGAAGCGTCTTGGTATCAAGTGATAGACAAACCGGAGTGGTGCAAATGTCCCACAGTAATGAAAAGTTGCTTACCTGGTGAGTGATCTCACCAGGAGACACATGGTTATGCTGGGATTCCTTAATCTCTCTCTTCTCGTGTTTCTCCTTCCTCTTTACCCCTCATCTCCTTTTACCTCAAAAGTCCTTTTCGGCTTTTCCTTTCTCCCTCCCTCAAGAAAAAACACATAGAAATGCCAAGGGTGTAATTAAGAGAAATTCTGAATCTTAACAAGTGTTCTTGATATAAAATATCTGCTTTCCGATCAGATCTTCACTATTGTTTTAAATAATTGAAGTGGGAGCAACACCATTTACCAGAAAGAGTGGTGAGGAGTAGGAAGTGAAAACAAAAAACCTACTTGAGCTGACTTTTGATGTGTGAAAAACTGCAGATACTCCGGTCCATTAGATAACAAGTACCATACAGGGAAACAGAGCCCTTACGGAATCATTCCTCACAACGTGGAGTTATGATGCCAAAGCAGATGCCCACCTCAGAGGAGACACCAAACCTGCCTCTGCTCCTTCCTAAAGACAGGAGAGCCACCAGGAGCGATAAAGCAGCATTAAGCCAGGATTTCATGAACCCAGCTCAGTATAAAAGGTGTTCAAAGAACACAACAGTCCAAGCAAATTTCATGAAATTAAAAAACTACCAGCCTGATCCAAACTGGTTTGAAGTCAATACAAATCTCTGTAGTGACTTGAAAGGGCTGAGGACAAATCCCTCAATGTATAATTTCTGCTGGACGCATCTGATGATTTAGGAGCTCTGTTGGGAAGACAAGGCTGAAAAGGATCTCTTAGGTCATCAAGTCCAGTCACACATTATTTCTGATATCTCATCTTATACTCGCTTTCATTAACCGTATCAGTCTCCATCTGTGAATGTCAGAACAAAGGTGCAACAGTCCAATATTTCTCTCATGAAGAGAAAAAGGCACAAGAGATAATGGGATCGGTTTCTTTAAAACCTGGAGTTAAATATTTAACCTTCGGTGAAATTGAAAACGAGATGCTTATGATCACTCCTATGAGACTCATTGTATTCATATTAAGCCCCTGGTGACAGCTGGGAAACCTGGAAAAGGAAGACATTTGCACTGATTTTACTGATTGAAACTTAGTAAATAATCGCACAACTCAGGATGCAAAAGACAGAAGACAGAAAGGATCAATCTTTCTTAGATATGTCAGTGCTGCACAGTTAAAAGACATGAAAAGCAAGACAAAATGTGTCCAAAGTCAGCTGATTTGACTCTGAACTCAGAAAAGGGAATAGGACTGCTGAGTAAGGAGGAGTTATTTTTACAGTCTTTTTTTCACTGTAGAACCATAAGTGAAAAGACTTGAGCAAAAGTTAAGGGCATATAAGTGTTATTTTCAGCTTAGTGTCTTCTCATTAAAAAAAAAAAAATACAAACCAGTGGCTAATTTATGTTATTTGATGTATTTATTAGTGCAGAAACCTAATCCCCATTCTAAGAACAAAGGCATAATTTAACACATCTTACTTCAAAAAGAATATATTCTGTATGGAGTTGGGGATTTTTTAAAGCTTTTTTTCTCCAGTAGGTTTCTTTTTTCTACAATTTTCATCTGTTCTTTGGATAGATGTTACTGTCCTAAAAGAAGGCAAATGAAAGATTCATAATGGGTCATTTACAGAATCACATTTTCTTCTTCTTCTCTTTGCAGTTATATATGAAACTTCATTTCCTTGATTTTCATGGAAAATTCTTGGGAAGGTATTTTGTTTGTTTGCCAGCTTTATCATGCAGATATCTGGCACTTAAAATTCATGTTCTGATGGTGAGTTACAAGACTGTATCCTGTCACTGAAGCAATGAAGTTCTGAGAGTTAGATTTTCAGTGCATAACTACTCATTCAAAATTTGCCCATTACCAATATATTTATTTTATCCAGGCATTTTGGCAAATGTTCTTGTAACATTTTGGGGAGTCACCAGATGGCACTAAAACATTGTAAGGTGCCAAAAATCATTACATTTCTTGCCAACAAATGCATTACTTTGCAATAATACAATTTTCTTTCTACTTCAGCTGCAGCTTGGACTAATATCTCCTTTAAAGTCGACTGAACTAGAGGCACCGGCACATGCTTATTGAGCCAGAGAGCAGCAGGATGAACTTAAAAACATAGGTACATCATCCAAAGCCATTACACCACCAAGAATATTATTATCGTAATTTTAACCTTGAGATTATGTTCTTTTCTGGAAATCTGAGTCCGTCAAAGAAAATTTTACAGGGCCTGCTTACTACATCGGTACAGATTCAACCTGTTCCTAAGAAAGCCCTAGCCCTTTCCTTGTTGACACGAGTTCCAAATCTATCTTTCCTTCTCACCTCCACTGTGCAAGGGAAACACTGAATACTTGAGATACTGCTATCATATTTAACATGAAGCTGTATTCTGCTTTATATGCATAGCTCTCAATGACTGACCAAAAATTTCTCTGTCCTAGTTTCCTGTATTCAACAGTGACCAAAATCCCGTACTTAAAGATGGATATAAGAAAAAATAAAGCAATTTAAGTTCTATTTAGAGATCTTAGAATATTCCAGAAGTCTTTGGCAAAACATTACATTTTAAATTTATCTATTGTAATTTGGTATATCTATCCTGTACTGTAATTTATTTACTGTTTTGCAAACCCTTTCACTGGCATATCATTTTAAATCTTTTCCTATCTGGATTCATATCCTACCTCCCCCATGTTAAGAAAATCAAATATTTACATCATTTTCTTATTCTCCAAACTGATGTAACTGGTCATAGTCTTTTTTTAACCAATGACTGCAACTTTGACAAATGAGTTTTACAAATATTGAAAGAATCTGTCCAGGTCTACTTCAGAGGAAAATACTCAGGTTGAGGAACTATATCATGTCTATATAATCCTCCTAGGGTAACTCAGAACAAATGCAGTAGCATAAGTCACATTAAAATTTAGGAAAAAAATCTAAAAGCCTAAAAATTTTACTGAATTACAGACCCAACCAAATCACCGTGATGTTTGGAAGGAAGAATGTCCTATTCATCTATTCAGTTTTTTTGAATAGAGACAGTTAAAAATATGAAGAGTTTTCATGGAAATTTTGACAAAATAAAAGGTACATTTCTTTGAAAGCTATGGGCAGACTGGATCAGCTCCACTTGGCATGTTGAAGTTTCCTGGCTAAGTAGCACTCATTTTGATAAAATATTTGCTTTACCTTCTCCCCTTTTGAGCATGGGAAGGACAGAGCAGAGAATAGAGCAAGCACAGTAGTTCACCCTAAAGTCCCTGTTTTGAGAGTATAAAGTGGGGAGAAGAAGGATTTTGAGTTAATAACATTTTTTCACTGAAACCTGTCTAAAAACAATTTTGATGCGGGGATTTTTCAAAAGGCAAGGAGAGTAATCAGAATAGTATTGCTGCAATCACTGTTTTTGACTCTGTGAGTCAAAGTACTCCAAAGGTCCAAGGGAAACGCTTGAAATAATGGCCTGGGGATAGTGACAGTGCCCCTGAAACAACTAACTGTAGCAGGCAATGAGTGGCTCCTATAGAGAAATTTCATCTTTATGATTCATGCCAGCATGGACCCTGCCCTGGAGCTCACCACTGCACTCGCTCAGAAACTGTCCCATAAAGCCGAAGTGTCCCAGAGCCGTTCCCTGATCCCCCTGTTCTCATCTCAGGCTAAATACAAGGCCATACTCTGGCCACACTCTGATATCCATTCATCACATTCTGAGTTTCTGCATTACCTTATGAGCAAAGTAAGGAGGCAACATATTTTTCTCCAGAGAAAATCCACTGTGTGATAGATGAAGCTTCACAAATACACGCTCCAGAAAGCATCCAATCATTTAAAGAACTCCCATGACCAACCACAATAACCTTGAAATATTTTGGAATATTTGATAAATCTCTCTCCCACCCTAAGCTTATTTCTTTTTCATGAAAAATCATGACTAAACACTTTTGTTAAAGTCAGGTAAATGCTTTGCAGACCTTCCATCATGTACTTCAGAGCTTCTGTTAGCCTGGATTTCTCTAGAGCAGAGATTGCCTTTGAAGGGCTGTCACCTCCAGCGATGTTTTTACAGTGTGGAAAAACACCTCCTAGGAGAAACCCACTCTGTGGTCCTCTGTTTCATCTTCCCATTTGTGCTTTCTATTGCAGGTGGAATTACTGATTGCTGTTTTGCTCCTACAGATGCAACTCTAACAGTCTAAATATGGCAGCACTGAAGCAATTCATAAACATTAATTAATGCATCCTCATTACATCCCTCTGAGGAGAGTGATGATAGAGCAGTGAAGGTGTCTTGGTATGGATCCAGAGGTGTGAGTTCATGCCTCTCCCTGAACCTGTTCCAAGCATCACTCATAGTCAGCTCGGCTATAAATGAGTACCACAGCACTGGGGCTGAGCAAATCAAAGGCATCTGGATGGGATATTAGCCACATCACTCCCCTGTGGGACGTTAGCAACAGAAACTGTTGTCCTTGCCCAGATGAACACAATTAGCCCTTCTGATGGTTTGCTACCACTATGTACAGATGTGCTGCTACCATCCCTCTGGCAAGAACAACTCGGGCAGAGAGGGATGAAGACCCAGATCTTCAAAGACCTTTGAAGCTCTAAATCCCTGTAAACTCAGTGGGCGTTAGTCACACAAACACTTTGACTATTTGAGTCTAAGTGATTTGTCTTAGTTCTGCAGCAGAACAGAAAATTGACCCTGACTCAAAAGGCCAGTCAATTGGGATATTTGTTTTCTCTTCTGCAAATCTTTGCTGGTAAAAGTAATAATTACTCAAGAGATTCATCCCACTGTGTTAAAGAAGAATGTCTTGAAAATACATATGCATTGTCACACAATGGGAAATAAAGTTTGTTTAGTCATATGAGATGAAAGCTAATAAATACTGCTTTGCATTCACTGCCTGTCATATTCATTATTCTTATTAAAAGATCCAACATTGTTTTCAGCATGGGACAAGACAATCACTGCCTTGAAGAGCTTATATAAAACTTTTCATTCAGGAAACTCACAAGGCATTTATAAACAGTAATTAATTAAATCATTAGAATTTATAATATGTCTTTACAGATGGGAAACTGAGGTACAGAACTCACTGTACCACTCAGAGCATCACTTAACTGATGTCCAAATGGAAATAAAAAGCAGTATTACTGATTTCTTGTCCTGTACTCTAATCACCAAACCCATTTCCTCCTAATAAATAATTTAAATTGTTTTTATTTTAATGACTATAGAGAAATAAAAATTTGTTTAGATTGCCCCAAGGTGAGTGAAGATAAAAAGGCAATGCAGATACATGGCCTCCTGCTTTTCCTCTAAGCACTTCATTGTATTGTACAAACAATACAATGAAACTTTTGAAAATTAAATGCTCCATCATTAGCTAAATAGGCAGAAGTAACTGTCTAAGTGATAAATAACAGGCTCATGCAGCATCATTTAAAGACCAAACTACACTGAAAAGTATCCCCTTTTATCAGATTTTTTTTTGACTCTGCTAGATGCACTGGAACCAGTGAAGCAATAAATACATCAAAATATGGAGGTAAACAAAATCATAAAACATTCAACGCAACAACTGAAACACCCACGAATACATAAATATTTATGAAGCGAGAGGTACTTCTGAAACACCCAGCAGGTTTGATTGGATTGAACAGTCCAATCAAAGTATTGTGTGCTCACATGATGGAGGAAATAGGAATTACACAGCAGGGAAAGGAAACAGTGGATTTGCAATATGTTTCAAGTAGCTTAATTGTTTTTAAACTACCCAGTGCCAAAAAATGATTGCCTTCAGTGTGACTTGAACATGGAATTACCAGTTTCCAGATATAGACTATTCCAAAAGAATTTTCAAGCAACTCAATACACTTCTGAATGTCATCTAAAATGGTTATTCAGATTCATAATAATTTTTTCTAGCTTACACTCCCTAGACAAATCTCTGCTTTGAGGCTTGGCTCTGAACAAGATGTTTTCAAATGGCAGCGGCAGAAACCCCCAAACAAAAGTAACTCACGTGCACCCTTTCGAGGTCATCTTTTTTAGCTTTGTCTCAAAAAAGAGCCATCCATAACATTCATTTGTCATCCATAGCTTTGACCATCTGGATGGAGATCCTCAATCCCTTCTCTCTACCAGATGTTTGTGTAGGTAGTCCAAAGATACGGAGCTGGGAACTCTTGCCCTTGTTGTGTATAAAATAAAGCAAGAGCAGCAGTTTGTAAACTTTTAAAGGCTTTATATAATCAGATTCCTATGGGATAGACATGACAGCTGAACAGAATAGGGTAGACCTGTATGCTTCCTTTCATCATTTTCTGAACATTTTCTATTTTTCCTAATTTAAAGACCAGAAGGTTCATTAAATCAGACTATCTAGTAAGACCTTGTATGTATTATGCATACAACATACTATACATCCACTGGTGACACAAGAAAATGGAAAGAAGCTGCATCAAGGGAAGTTCAGATTGGACATTAGGAAAAGGTTCTTCACTGAGAGGGTGGTTGGTCACTGGAACAGGCTCCTCTGGGAAGTGGTCACGGCACCAAGACTGTCAGAGTTCAAGAAGTGTCTGCATGACGGTCTTAGTCATATGGTTTAGTTCTAGGGCCTCCTGTGAGGAGCAGGGAGTTGGACTCAATGACCCCTGTGGGTCCCTTCCAACTTGAGATATTCCATGATTCTATGATACACTATGTCCTGTAAAGACCCCAGCAACTTGTGCTTAAAGCACATCTTTCAGAAAGTTACCTAGCCTCATTCGAAGATACTAAAAGATGAAGAATTCAGTACTTTCCTTTGCAGCTTGATGTCATCAAACTAAAATGACTCCTCTCTTTCAGTGCCCCCTCAGAACCAGGACCGATGTTGTTGAAGGCTGCCTGAGGAACTGAACAGAGTAGAATAAAACAGTGAAAATGGATATGGCTCCTGTATTTCTGCACTTTTGACTTAGCCTTCCTAAAATGTACTGCTTAGTGTTAATAATAATGTTCTTTCTTAGGAGCTAAACCCGTTTTACTAAGAAAATGAGCCCAGATATTTTGGTGCAGACCTGTAGCCTTAGGGCTGGAGCAGATTTTACATGTAATAGGTATTACGATAAAGGCATGAGAAGTTAGTTGGGCTACGCAGGTTGAGATCTACTGATCTTTCCCTCTCCTTAAAATCACTGTGACCTGGCATTTTGATTCAAGATTTCTCAATCCTATACCTACGTATGCAACTGACCTACTTTTTACTTATCCTGTTCCTGCCAAGGGTCTCAAAGGAAGCATCACTCCTAAAATTAGCTGTAATCAATGCACATCGTGACATTGTGTAAATGTCTAATGCTTTCCCGCCAATGTGGAATGCATTTAGAGTTACACACATACTTTTCATTCAGAATTCCTTTCCATCATAGGAATCAGATAAAGTACAGTAGGATATTTCCTTGTGTGAAATGACAAGTTATACTTTTTTTTCATGAATATTAATTCAATTTCTAGATAAAACACACAACAGTTAACTAGTCTTACTACATTCTGCCTGAATGGACAAACTGTTTGATGAATAACAGCAAAATTTGTGGATTAGTGTTCTCTGGTATTCAACCAGCTCTTTCATGTGAGATCTGAATATAAATATAAGGACAGAGTCTGCAGCCCTTATTTGTACCACGTAACGTTTGCAGAACTAGTATTGGCATTGCGTCTTTCTATGATGTCCCAATGGCCTTATCTGTACACTCATTCCAGTGTAATTTGGGCATCATTTCAATGAAATCAGGGAAGGAACCTATTGTTGTTATAGTTCTCCACTTCAGTAAATAAAGAACATCATGAATACAAGTTTGCAGATTCTAGTACTTTTTATAGATTTCAGAATTTGGACCAAAATTATGAATCAAACTGAGCCATCATATGAAATTAACCCTTCTCCAGGCCTTTTTGTCTCTGCAGGTTGGTTCTGAGCCCTTATTCTCTCCACACACTCTGCAGGATACTTCACCTTGGGTCATTTTGTTTTGAAGGGCTCTAGTTACTATATCACCATGGGTTTAGCTAAACACTGTCTTTAGTCCCGTAGATCACTTGCAGCAGCAGGAGGCCTCCATGCTCCCCAGCCTGGCTGAATACAGTATTTTTAACATTTCAGCAAGTGCTTCAAGGAGACTTACAAAGGCAAAGAAACTAGTTTGGGAGATGAGAGCACTAAATGCAAGTGTCTGTAGTAATAAACTATGCTTCCATGGGACTGATCCTGCCTGGCACCGAGCACCTGAAAATAAATTTTAGGGTGTTCAGGCAGGTCATAGTGTGTCTCTGTACAGAAGCTAAGCACACTACTGATGTATGTGACTCCCATTATAATAGCCCCTTTAAGTTAAGTATTGTCTGAGAGATTCACCTTGTCTGTCAGCTCCTGTGAACTTCGCTAAACGAAGGACTGCAGAAGAAGGTTAGATTCAGGACCTCCACGTGATTTAGTGTTGGATAAATTACATGGCCAAATGTTGCTGGTCTCTTTCTAGGGTGTGTAACCATCAAGAAAAAATAACTTGTCTCTATAGCTGCAAGTGCGTAGATCAGCAGAGCTGCAGGTCTTGTTGACCTGACCTTGGCTGGCACAATGGAAGGCACTAAATTCCATGAAAGGGCTGTGAATGGAAGACAGAAGGAACAGCCTCTGTCCCACGCGTCAGTATTGCACAGCATGTTTGCCTGGGTTGCAGGGAGAAGGGGTCTGCATACCAGGGACTTCTCACGGACTGTACTTCCCAAAAAGAGTATCAGTGGAGTCAAATCTCTGGAAGCACAATGAAATTNTACCATAAGCAGGGACATCTTCAACTAGATCAGGTGGCTCAGAGCCCCGTCCAACCTGACCTTGAATAGTTCCAGGGACGGGACATCTACCACTTCTCTGGTAACCTGTGCCAGGGTTTCACCACCCTCACTGGGAAAAATTTCTTCCTTATATCTGGTGTAAATCTACCCTCTTTTAGTTTAAAACCATTACCCCTTGGCCTATCACAACAGGCCCTGCTAAAAAGTCTGTCCCCATCTTTCTTATAAGCCCCCTTTAAGTACTGGAAGGTTGCTATAAGGTCTTCCCAGAGCCTTCTCTTCTCCAGGCTGAACAACCCCAACTCTCTCAGCCTTTCCTCATAGCAGAGGTGTTCCACCCCTCTGATCATTTTTGTGGCCCTCCTCTGGACCTGCTCCAACAGGTCCATGTGCTGAGGGTTCCACAACTGGACGCAGTACTCCAGGTGGGGTCTCACCAGAGCAGAGTAGAGGGGCAGAATCCCCTCCCTTGACCTGCTGGTCATGCTTCTTTTGATGCAGCCCGGGATATGGTTGGCCTTCTGGGCCATGAGTGCACATTGCCAGCTCGTGTCCAGCTTTTCATCCACCAGTACCCCCAAGTCCTTCTCTGCAGGGCTGCTCTCAATCCCTTCATCCCCCAACCTGTATTGGTATCGGGCGTTGCCCTGACCCAGGTGCAGGACCTTACACTTGGCCTTGTTGAACCTCATGAGATTCACATGGGCCCACTTCTTGAGCTTATCCAGGTCCCTCTGGATGGCATCTCACCCCTCAGGTGTGTCAAGGGTCCTGCACTGACCTATACATGTCTTCACTAAAAAAGCTGGCCCACATCTTTCTGGAAGAATACACGATCTTCATAGCCTTTTCTTTTTCCTAGAGAAAACCACCTGAAAATCATCTTTCCTTTCAGATATAAAAATGAAATCTGTCAGTCCACTAAAATCTGTCTGCCCTACCACAGCTCCTGTCTTACACCTTTACAGCTCTGACAGCCTCCCTCTGAACAGCAGCCCTTCCGTGTGAAGCTCAAGATGCTTGGCTTGAGACAGTGGGGTTATCAAAAAGAGGGCAGTGTTCTTTGTATTTGTTACTGCTACCTTTTTTTTTTTTTTTATTGTGCAGTGACAGGAATGACATCCGGCCGAATATCAAATGAAACATCCAGGGATACAAATTGTTTGCAAGTGAAATCTTTGGGGGAGGGAGAAAAAGGGGTCCGCAGAGACTTGCTTGTTTATATAAACAGCGACTCCTCTAAGTCAGTGTCATCTCAGCCGTGGAATTTAAAATGGAAGTGCTGCTTCATGGTTATATATACTGCTTAAATGTCACCTTTTATTCATCATGCTTATTTTACATCTAAACTAGTACTAGGTCTTCTGCATAAAGCATTTAAAAAAGGAAAGTTTGGGGCTACATGTTGACAGATTACATGGAGAATGAGTAAATATTCTTTGCCAGAGTATGTACTTGATCTTACTAGAAACTTATAGTAATAAAGCACTTCTATTCTGGCAGCTCCTTAAACATCTTTTATCTAGAAAGAAGGTTAAATTATAGTACACCCAAGCTGCATCTGAGAAGGTAAGATGAATGTACAGTTGCTTCAGGATTAATGTAGCTTTTAAAACAATTTACAGTCCAAGAAACTATTAACACACACTAAAGATTCTATTGAAAACTAAATGAGACAGTAATATCACACAGAGTACAAAGGAAAACAAGACCTTTGAAGAGAAAAGCAGGTTTGGGGTTTTAATAAAAATTTCTTTGATGTTTTGAAGCAGTGATTTCCAGATTGTTGAACTTCTGCAAGATCTTGATAATCTATATGATCATGATTAGGACCTTCTTGGGTCATCAGTATAGTAACAATGTTGTAACATGGTGGCCTTCTTCAGACCAGCTAGGATCTCTGCTGGACTACAGAAGACCTCAAACAGTATATGTTGGTCCATGCTAAACTTGGGAATACTGTTCTATTGACCTCAAAATAAAAAAAAACCCCTTGTCCTAGATGATGATATAAAATGAAGGTAAAAGTTAAAAAAAATATGTACTCTTTACTTAATAGGTATATTCTGTTCAGTATTTGAAGAAAAGAGAACTTGCGGGGGGGTCCATATCATCTAAATATGAGATTCGTGCAGTGTAGGCAACCAGTCAGTCCCACCTCCCTTTGCATTCAGAGAAAAAAAACATGCGCAAATGGAATGGCCAACTTGGATGTCTATTTCAGCATGAGATAAAAAGTGTGTTAGAGATCTTCCACATACTATATTGGGAATCTAGACAACTAATTCCGTTGTACAGCTATGACTTCCAACCTAAGCATATCTACGATGAATCTAAAGAAATTTCTCTAAGCCCCCTACTGTAAATGTAGCCAACCAGCTTACCATCATATCCGGCTATGAGATATAAAGATTTTTTACAATACAGCAAGGAAGACTGATAGCTCAGCCAGTATTCACCTCTATCCACTATGATATTAGAAGTACCTCAAACACCTTATTCATAATGTTCAAATTAGTCATTTCAGATAACAGTAAAGTACAGGGGGAAATTCCATGGAACTGATAGAATTCTATTAAAAATATTGTATAATAGGAAATATTTTGTGTTCTCCTAGACAGAAATTTTATCTGTACTTACAAAAAAACCATTAATCCTTTAATATTTAATTAAATAAGTCACTGATCATTTTTTGCACAAGCTGGAATTCACTGGTGACATTTCTCAATTGTAAACTAGTTTATATCGGTCAGTCTGTAATAGTCAGCACTCAGAATCATAGAATCATAGAATCATTAAGGTT
>WAAD01010512.1:0-51063 GCA_013389945.1 Fregata magnificens | reverse complement strand
GGCCTGTTTGCAGTAGCACAGCAGGAGGAGCTGACATTTCAAATAATTGCTGCTGTAACAAAGAATGTAAGCATTTATCACAATATGCCAATTAAGCTTTAAAGGCTATTCAGTACATTTAATGAAGGCTGAAGATAATCGCCCCAGTAGTGTATTATAATGTGCTGCACATCCCTGCCCCAAATACAGTTTTGATCTTTAAGGTTCTTTTTCTTTAATGTAATGGTTTTGCTTTTACCAAACTTGGGGATTTTTGATGCATAAATTAGGTATCTAATCATGTAGATCGGTTCATGCTTGGAGACAAATATGTGTACAATCAGCAGTAGTCAAAAGGGGGAAACCACTACCGCATCGTTCTATAATTTGAGTGATTTACGTATCGGTATGATGGCACATATACATGCTGCTTTTTCTGATGCTGTCTCATTGAGTGCACAGCTTAATGACATTTGATCTTTTCAATTTATAGTCTCTCACATATCGTTTATGTTTGCTATCAAAAGGATAATTTGTAAAGCGCATGTTCTGTTGATCTGAATTGGCAGAAGCATTTTTCAATCTGCCCATTTTTCCATTTAAATGAAAAAGAATTAAATTTATTAGCCTATAACTTTCTTTTTTCCTTTAATGGTGGGTTTATCATTCTACTTAGCATTTGCTCAGACAGTGGAGTAACTCTTTAAGACCAGAAAGTGGAAGAGTGAAACATTTGCATCTGTTTTGAACCTGCTGTCACAAAAAGAACTATAAATCAGGTTGACTCTTCTTTTGGTTATGGCTTATCAGAGCAAGAGTAAGACATTGCTGATACCAAGGCAGGAGTTTGTCTCATTTCAGATGCATGTCAAAAGCCAACTGTAGTTGATCCAACTAGGAATGGACCTAACTGTATATTTGAGTTGAGGAATAAAGGGTAGATGAACACACTGCTGGCCACACATTGCTCTCTTGGATGCTGTACAAAAACTGTCATGCTTTAACTATGATTGCTTGTTTAAGCCTGAGTTAAGTTATGGCTGACTGACATGAAGTTTCAGTTGTTTCAGTTTGTTTTCTGTGACTTGTTTGTAGATTGTCTACCACTGTGGTTCCACTGAAGGTCTACTGTTGCCTTGAGTGATACTGTCATATATTTTCTTATATCAGTACATTAGTGTTTGTCATGAGTTGTTTGTAACATAAATGTTTTTCTTTATGATTTTTTTCTGACTCTAGACATCTCTATAGCCCACTGCTACTTACTTACACCAGTTAAATAAACAGAATGGAAAGTTTGCTGGGAATAAGGCAACCAAAGGTTAATAATATATTTGTGAATTAATTCCTCAGAGAAGAGCATATTTTATAATACTGCATGACTTACAGTCTAATGCTAAATACAAGTGGTGAAAAGACACATTTTTCTTGAATTTAGTTGTTAACAAAAAGTCCTATTGAAAGAAAGCTAACAGAGGCAGCAAAGACTTTATCCAGATCTAAGATGGGTCCTGCAGCAGAGTGTTTCTATATATGGAGATGCCATCTTTTTTGTTTTTAATGAAATGTCAGAGATGTTTTGAGTCATGAGTAATAATCCCAAGGAACCAAAGCAAAGGGACAGAAGTATTAATGTCTAGAAATGAAGAGCTAGATTCTGCAGATGCTGAGCACTGCTGAATGATGCTAAGTGGCCCCAGATTTTGTTGTCTTTTGTTTGCATCAGTAACTGTCTACCACTGCCCTGCAAAACAGCTTATCTGCCTTTGCTTGTATATACTCTATTATTCACACTTCTTTATTTCCAGAGGAAGCAACCAGTGAAACTGCCCACACATTTCTGCTTCCCCTCCCTTGCATCTGCTATGATATTTCCATGGGTTTATGCTTTTGTATTTCTGTTTTGCACTGAACTGATATACCCCTCAAGTTTTTCCAAATACATTCAGACACTCCAAGTGATCTTTTTCAGTCATGCTTTGCAAGTCCCCCCAGTAGATGAATACCAGGCAATGTGTGCTTAGTGCAGGGCCCAATTCCTTTTGCCAAGTCATCTGAAAAGTGTTTGCGTGGCAGTGGCTTGATAAATGTTTCTGCCTCTTCCCTGAAAACTTTCAGATCTTTTTTTTCCAGTGTTTTTTCTCCCTTCTGCCTTTCTATATTATACAGATAATAAACAAGTGTTATAACGTCAGGATGTGTAATGCATATTTTGTCTTAACTAAGTATGTGATCATCATCATCAAATTAAATATGTTTTTGATTACAAATATTTAAATTAGAATTAACCTCTGGATTTTGAGATGTTGGATTAAACTCAGCCCTGTTGAAAATAGTTGTAATTCTATTTAAGTAAATTTAAATAGCAGTTGGATTTTGCTCTGCTTTTGTGTGTTCTTGACCAAAAGCCTGAATTTGACCTGATACCCAATCCAAACAGGCATGACTGTGGTACTAATGGTGCAAATACAAGACAGAAGCAGGTCTGGCACAGCTCCCACTAGATGTGACAGGGCTATAATGACGATGATGCTTTTTTTGTCATGTGGTTGGAAGATGGATGATGAGACACTAGGTATTATGAAAATAATAACAGTTTCTGCGAGACTGCAAAGAAGTGCAAACTTCAATTTGACTGGGACATGAGATCATTTCAAAAGCAATGTTTTAAATCCTTTTTTAAAAGGACAAAAAAGTTGTAAATTCCAAAGTGGAATATGGGGGTCTTGCTGAAATGTAATCATAGATAACTGCAAACATCCATAAGTAAACATGAATAAGTGCTACAGTAGAAGCAGGTTACACATTTCAGTTTTGTGGTATAACTCAAATAATAACCTGACTGTTTTTGTTAGAAAGGGTGAGAGAGGACGGGTCCCCATTTAAATTATATTCTGTTGAATCTGAAAATCGCTGGAATACACCGCTACAGAAAGTATAGCATTTAAATACATAAATCCATGGAGTTCTTACAGAGAGGTTGCCTGACAACCAGAAGGCAGTAGGCTAGTGCCCAGAGGGGCTGTAAGAGAAGATACTGTGCTGGCTCAGCTCCCTTTCCAGTGCTAGTGTTTAGACAAATATAAACATTTATAGCCTCATATTACCAGGGACATTATCACCCTAAAGAGACCCACAGTCACATGCTGTAAGTTGAGAGATCAAGATATGACAAAAAATTACCAAAAGTTGCACTTTTCCAGTAAAACACAGGTTGTAGTCTCTTTATGCAGAAGATTCTGTTTTAAAGATTAGGATATGAATTCCTGGGAAGGCATACCTTAAATCAAAAATGCAGAGTGTTTTTATTTATTTAGGTTAACCCTTCACAAGTTCAGAAACAAAATATTCATATCTTCTTATTTAACATGTCATTCAGTGTGGTAATGCCAAACATTTCAGAAATGCGGTGCATTTAAGAAGCGCAATGTTGTCACACAGCTGGCAGGTTAACTCTGTTCTCCTGTGTTGTGTGCTTTGGGCTCAGCCAGCGAGAAATCTTCAGAAGTTCTGATCATTTAAGTCACTAATAAAATACCATACATTTAGTATAATTCATTTTCAAAACAAGGCTATACAAAGTAACAAATATTAAACAAATGCTTAAATGATTAGAATAAATAACAGTATATATTTTAGAAGTATTTTATATTTTTTTTGTTACTCACACTTGGGAGTCTGTCTCCTCTTGTCCAGGTAGAAGTGTGTCCTATCAAAGTAGTTTCTGGAGTTGCTTTTTTGGTGCATATTTTCTTTCTATTTTTTCAGGTTAAAAAAAAAGAAAAAAAAATAACTTTTATAAGTATAAAAGGCAAACTTCTTAAAAAATATGTCTAAAACATATTACCCGTTCCATTTCCATAAATGTTTAAACAGGCATTCTTGAAAGTGATGTAACTCCTTGCTAGGATGTAACAGCTGTTACTAAGCCATGGAGGCTTCTCTTATGAGCACCCTTTAGAGCTTTCAAGAAACGCTAGCTATGTACCTGGAAAATGATCATTTTGCCTTGGGGCACCTTAAGATCTACAAGATAAATTTGCATTTAGGGGCCTTTTTAAAGCACTTTAAATTGATATCATATGTCTGTTCTGACCCAAACTACTTTGCAGTGAGGCAAGTTAGTAACAGAGAAGATCAATCATATCCATAACAACTTGAGCCATTTTCGAGAAGAATCAGTCTTTGTCATTTGAAAGTCAAACAAAATCTAAGTTTCCCTCTCTCTAATTATGAAGTGCAGGTGTAAGAGCCTATCAGATCTTATGGTTAGAGATGAAAGCTATCCATAATTAAGTCATTATTTATTTAACCCGTCAGCTCAGTGCTCCAAATGCACTTGGGTTGAGTCATTCATTTGAAACTTATTTTAAAACATTAAAAAAAAAATTATTTCCCTTGAAGCAGACCAATATAGAACGGAATATTTTTACACAAAATCTCTTTCGATGTAATTTTCTCTGCTTCTAGGAAGAGAACATAAGAATTCTGTTTTTTTAAAAAGTTTGTGCATACGTGCCAAGTGTCTCAATTGATGTGCCCATATAAACATATTAAGAAATAGATAGGAAGAAATGTGCTTACACAGTGGCAGTAGAAGGTAACACACTGACAAAAGGCTCTGTTGTAATGGTTTCTTCATAGGATCTACATTGCTTCCTATAACTGTCTGTTTCTCTCACATTGAGGCACGGAAGAACTATGTTCCTGACTTGAGTGGCTTAGTGAGGTCCACAAAATCCATAGGAAGAATGTGGGTCTTTGCACTCTGTTATGGCACCATGGCAAAGCGTTGGTTCATTTCTTCTGTCATTAAGTACGCAGGGCAGGTAAAAATGATATATGTATGCCTTGAAATTTCATTCCATTCCCCTATTTGCTATCATCATTGAGAGAACATTCAGATACTATTCCTGTAGGCTGTTACATTCATTCATCTTGGAACGGGATTTTTTCCCCTCCTGTTTGGTGATCAGCCTAAACTCCTAGCCTGCGGTAATGAAAAGTTATGGGGAGAAAAAGATGTGCATAAAGAAGTGTAGGACTGGAGATTAAACTCCCTACTGCAATTCATGTTATGCTAATGAGGCACATAAGATCATTCAGAGCAGGGTAATGCAGTGATATTGCCAAGAAACCTACATAATTTACTATGGGGAGCCTTTACTTAATACATCATATTTCAGCAAGAAACTTAATAAAAAGAAGCTTAATACATAAATATCACCAAGAAGCATAGAAGATAATGCAGCATTTGATCAGACTAATATATAAACACTACTGTGAAACCTAATTTCCAACAAGTTACTTGAGAATCAAAATATACATATTGCTTATTGTTACTGCTGAAACAATAGCTTAATAACTAAGGATACCAGAAGAGGCATAATAAACATTTCCTATTATTTATATTCCCCAGTTACCTATAGTGGCAATATAACTTAATATTTGATTGAATGATCTGGATATGAAAGCTATTTCCCTTGCAAAGTAACCCTAGCGCTCAGCTGCAGTACAGCAAGAAGTGTTACCATGGTACTGTCATGAGGCTTATCCCATGATATTTTTCCCTCAATTTTATTGATGCTTCCATTTTTAAAGCCATGCAATTCCATTGAATAATATATATATTGTGCTATAACATGTTTTGACTTCTGTCCCACAAGAGGTCAAAAGAACATCATTCGTTTGTTCAATCAAGATAATGTTACTTGTTATTATTAGCATTATGGGAAAGTTTAATATATCTTTGAAAATCTGGGATGTCCATTTGAAACAGAGATGTCATCATGTCTTTTATTGGTATCTTCCCTGAATAAACGTCTTTCAAAACCACGGCAGAAAAAGGGTAGGAAAAGAAAGTGAAAAGACTTAAGTGAGGTGATAGCTACATGATTTAAGAGTTCTGACTCACTGGCTGGAATCCGTGTTTCTCTTCTGCATTATGTCTGGAGACAGTGACCCTACATGTGAAAATATAGTTGATCTGGAGGTGTTACCTGTGCAAATTGTTTCAGAGAAGTGCAGAACTGTACCTGATTATTACTGTATTTCTGTGGGTATTAAGCAGACTATATCGGTGTTAAAGGTCAGCTACATTTCCTCTGGAAAACTCTTAAATTGATTTTTTTTCTTTTTGCTCCTGTAGGTGTTTTTATTTCAGTGAACTTCTAAAACCAAAGTTAAGCAAAGATTCAAAAACTTGCCAGGTTGGTTTCTGTCAGGCCAGCTGAGAATACAGACTTCTGGGGCTGATGGATTTAGTCAGTCCTGATTGTCACACTGTCCCACAGCTGAAGACAGGAGGATTGTAGAACAGATCTTGACTTCACAGAAGGTTACAATGAAAACTGGAAGAACCTGACTATAATTCATGGATCTTAATGATTTGGATGTTCCTGCTGAAGATCTGGAAAGCTGTGAGAGCTTTGGCTCGGGATTTCTTCCATCCACACAGAAATTTGAAGTCATCGACTCCATATTCTGGGGCTCTTAGTTTAGCTGTTGCTTCCAAAGCTTGAACGTTTCCAAATCTTCATCAATCAACTAGGTCTGACAGAGATCCAGAAACCATGGCTTTTAGTGCTGTAGTGGGGTCAGATGAATCTCATTCTTTGTCTTAAGGCCTTCCAGCTACCCTAAGATCATCTCTTCCAACAAAATCAGTGTGTCCTTTCAGAATTTTGCAGATGACACCAAGTTGGGTGGGAGTGTCGATCTGTTCGAGGGAACGAAGGCCCTGCAGAGGGATCTCGATAGGCTGGATGAATGGGCCGAGGCCAACTGCATGAGGTTTAACAAGGCCAAGTGTCAGGTCCTGCACTTTGGTTGCAACAACCCCATGCAACGCTACACGCTTGGGGAAGAGTGTCTGGAAAGCTGCCCAGCAGAAAAGGACCTGGGGGTGCTGGTTGACAGCCAGCTGAACATGAGCCGGCAGTGTGCCCAGGTGGCCAAGAAGACCAACAGCATCCTGGCTTGTATTAGGAATAGTGTGACCAGCAGGAGTAGGGAAGTGATCGTGCCCCTGTACTCGGCACTGGTGAGGCCGCACCTCGAGTACTGTGTTCAGTTTTGGGCCCCTCACTACAAGAAGGACACTGAGGTGCTGGAGCGTGTCCAGAGAAGGGCAAGGAGGCTGGTGGAGGGTCTAGAAAACAAGTCTTATGAGGAGCGGCTGAGGGAACTGAGGCTGTTTAGCTTGGAGAAGAGGAGGCTGAGGGGAGACCTTATCGCTCTCTACAGCTACCTGAAGGGAGGTTGTAGTGAAGCGGGTGTTGGACTCTTCTCCCAAGTAACCAGAGACAGGACAAGAGGAAATGGCCTCAAGTTGTGTCAGGGGAGGTTTAGATTGGACATCAGGAAGAATTTCTTTACCGAAAGAGTGGTTAGGCATTGGAACAGGCTGCCCAGAGAGGTGGTGGAGTCGTCAACCCTGGAGGCGTTCAAAAAAGGTGTAGACGTGGCACTGCAGGGCCTAGTTTAGGAGGCATGGTGGTGTTGGGTTGATGGTTGGACTTGATGATCTTAGAGGTCTTTTCCAACCTTTATGGTTCTATGATTCTATGGTTCTATGATAAATTCCCTACTTTCAGAAAGATTTTCTACAATAGGTGATCAGGACTCACTTGTGCAGAAGCAAAGATGTATCCAGCACGGAGGGCGGTCAGGTAGAGAGGCTGGAAAGGAGATGCAACGCTGAGCTATGCTGCAAAATTCAGTAAGACATTAAAATTGGAAAATTAAGAAGTCTGTGTTTGCTGGGCTGCCACCTAGCAAAGATGTAACTGTGTCAGATATAGCGTCAAGAATTTTTCCCCCTTCCCTTTTAAAGTTCAGGATTACTTCTGTCTCTTCTAGTCTTATATTGTAGGTAAGTATTAATGGCTGAAATATCCTCAGTTACTTTTTTCTTTAAACGCCATAGCATAAAATATTTCAGAACAAACCTGACCTGAAGATTTGTAACTTTTCTACATACTCTCTAAGCTGTCTCCATGTCTCTAGAATTGGTGGAGTGCTGTCTGTCATCTTCAGCTCCTCTTCTGACACGCTTAGGTCCCAGTCCAGTCTGCAATATCCCAACATGTTTTAGTGTGGAGATCCAGAGGACATCTGATGTGGCCAGTATTGGACCAGCAACTTGAAGCTCAAGGTCTGGATGTCAGTCATGCAATTTCTGTTCTGTTTTCATTGAATATCAATCCAAATGAAGAAAATTGGAGTGATTCATGAATTATCCAGACAATTTTTTTTTTAAATCCTTTAGGTTTTTTCTCCTAATTTTCAGTCAGTTTTGGAAAAGCAAAACTGTTGGTCAATATTGAAATTTGATGAAGTATGCCAACTTATTTCTCAGTATCAGTAAAGCCCTGATAATGTAATCCTTACTCTATTTGTAATCCCCTGTGGGAGAAATGTAATGTCCCATGCCTTTATCTTTATTCAGCGTCCATATTACTCCAGCCACAGGAATTTTTTTCCAGTACTGTGTGCATAGAACATTATTTATCTATTTTTAGATTTCTAAGTAAAAATTGATTTAGGAAAAAAATTTCTCTTTTCAACAATCTGCTTGTTCGAGTCTTTAAGTATACCTTAAAATGGATAACATGAAATAAAGCTGAACTAATTTATGCTAAGCTGATCCATCAGCAATCATCTCAGGAAACTATGATGGGTCTGATTTTGATCCCTAATTATACTAGATTAAGTAAAAATTATTCCGTAAAGGTCACTTTCGTAAAAGAACTCTCAGCCACAATGTAAGGCAGCTGTTGTAAAACAGGATGTAAAAGTAGGTGAGAGGCTAATGAGATCTACAAACTAACCTGCCATTTCAAGGTCCTTTACATTAGTACTCACATAACCAGAACATGTTATCAATTTTTGAGTATGAAGAGTGTTTAAGTCCTGAAAACTCATTTTTTTTTATTCCATGCTATTTGTTAAAGCATGTAAGTAAAAGAATATAATTGACATTTCATATGATACATACTACATCTTCTAGACAACATTACACAAAAAAGCCACTTTTATGAAAATGATCAACATTAGTTAAGCCTGAGAATCTAGACAAATCTGTATAGGCTCCTTTTTTAAATAAATGACAAAATACTTTTCCACTCATTTATTTCTGTGTTGATAGCTATTTACACAGCACAAGCAGACAGCAGATAATATTAATTAACTACTATTCACAGTGTCCACAATATCTAGATATTTAACAGTGCATTAAAAAAAATATAAAAGAAGAAACAAAAAAGTCACCCCCTCACAGAGAAAACAGTTTCTCATAAGTAACACCTGTAATCAAGAACAAATTTGGTCTGATTCTGCTCCCATAATTATATCTCACTGGACAGAATTTGTCTTTATAAGAGACAATGTAGAAATGCCCACTTCCCAGCTCTGCAAAGTGAAATGTGAAGTCTACTCATAGCGCTATCTCACTCAAAGGTCACCTCACACAGGTTTCTCCAGCCAAGGAAGATACACATGCTACTAACTTCACTCTCATGTTCCTTGCAGTGAAGTCTTGCAGCATTGTGTTGCAGGCTTTCTCCAGCTCTGACTCCGTGTGCTGGTCAACCCCATCCATTAGCCACTAACCAGCTGCAGCAGCTGTTTTCACAATCCTGCCATGTCACATGCCTGTGCTCTAGAATGGCCCTTCTCCAGTTGCTATCTGCTACTGTAATCTCTTCTGTGTCACTCAGCCCTGTTTGGCGACATGCTCCCATCCAAGAAGTCTTACATACTGCAGTCTCAGTGGCGGATCCTGTGAGTATAGTTCCAAAGTCCATTGAAGCTAATGGAAAAATCTGACTCACTGAGTTTGAATCAGGTCCATACATCCCTGCTGATAAATTTCTTAAGTTCTGGCTCTGTGGGGAGTTGAGTATCCAACTGATAGTTTCAAAACTGTATTTAAATTAACCGTCTCAGTCCAGAGAAGCATCTTATCCTTTATAGCTTCATAGAGCTTTGCACTGAAAAGGGATCTAACAAGTTGAATTATGCCCAGGCCTTCACCTTTGCCTGGTTACCACACTTCCACAAGAGTCTACCCAGCAATTAAAGGTCAGACCTGAACTAAGTCAGAGGATCATGCAGAAGAAAAGTAGCAGCAGGCTAGATCACAGGGATGCCCCACTGTACGGAATAACAACTGCTATCAATAGCAAGGGCTTCTCCTGTCAGAGAACTAGTGTTTCTTAGCTTGAGTAGATGGATTATAATGTGTTGCTATAAATGAAATAACTCAGAAGCCTCAGGTGAACAGAATTTGGTCCTTTTGCAATGTTTAATAATACTTTTTGGCATATAAGATGCTAGGCATTTAGTCATATCTCTTTTAATTAGTTCTGTATGTTTGGTTCTGCTTCAGCTTTCACTTTGCCAGGGGTTTTCTTTCTTCTTCCTAAACATTTTCACTTAATCTTATACAAGATCCTTCTTTGCTTTTCTGTGTTCCCCCTTGACATGCTAATCAGTCTGCCAGGCCATTCTCAGTCTCCCCAGGTTCAACGTGCTTTTAGCTGCACTCCATAACCTCTGCCCTGTGTCTTTCTCAGTATTTCTTAGACGTCTTGCTTTGACTCTGTGTTGCGCCATCCTCAAGAAACCTGTTTGACTGTGGAGAAAAAGGCATGCAATGAGGCATCAATAAAGGGACAGAGATCAGGTACCTTGAGGAGGTAGAACATCAATAAAAAAGAAGGAATGAATGCCTCTGAGGAAGATAAAGCAGCATGACTCACAGCCCCGGAGAATGCTAAGCAGGCATGAAATGTTTGTAAGGTAAATAATGGCCTAAGATCAAAAAAGAAAACAAAAGCAGATGAAGCATAGTATCAAACAGAATTTAAATAAATCATTAGCAGGAAAACCTCTTTCTTGAACCATAGAACACTAAACAGCATTTAATTAAAAATGTGTGTTTGATCTTCTCATATGACTACTTTTGTAATATCTTGCCATTTATTTTGGTGATATTGAGGCCAGAAGGGCTGGTGTCCTGGGCTGAACAAGATTTAAATAACAAAACTTGTGCTGAGGTCAGTGAAAAAACTTTGATTTACTTCAGTGGAACCATCAACTTGCCTATTCTTGGATCTGAAAAGCAATTTCTAACTTGTTAGCTGCCATTTTATCTCACTTTCTGTCTTACTTAGCGTTGTAGCTGGTAAACACAGGAACTGGAGCTGTGCATAATGCCCTGCTTGGGGAATCCTTGACTCCTTTTGTAGCCAGGACTACCTTTGAACAGACAGGTATGATCTAGCCCAGAGGACTCTGCAAAAAAAGTTTAGAGGAAATCTTGGCCATTGGGCATCTTTGCCTTGGGCTTCATCAGGAGCAAAATTAAAGTAGGTCGTATTAGTGTGCAGCTGGACAGATAACAGCTGAGTAATTTTTTCAGAAATATATGGTGATTTTTTAGAAACAGAAGTACATACAGTAATTTTTTCCCTTCACATTTGCTGTTCAAGATTACTTGTTCTGCAATGCGTAGTATTAGGTAGGCCAAAGATCTTTACATATGTCATTGTTGTTTACCAACATTAAATCAGAAGAGCGTCAACCATATATTACCTATGGGATGCTCCTCATTTATATTATCAAAGCGTTCAGTTGATGTCTTAGGTACCAACTGTAGGAATTGGGTTTTATATAGCAAATTTTTACAAATACTGATAATGATTTAGCTCTAGGGTTTAGCTAGCATGTTATAGATGAGAAGAAAAAAGTAAGTAAAAGGAAAAATGTACTAATGTTTGTTCTACAAAGTCAAATAAGTGATTTAGCATTTGGTAAGACCCCTATAAATCACTGCAGACTGTGTTTTCAGCAAGCTTCTGAAAATGAACCTGCAGTCCTGTTTAACATACCCAGGCCTGCCCAGAGCACTTGCCTTACATAAATCAATTCTGTTCATACCTCAACTGCTATGAAATGTAAGCGTTGATTCTCAGATTGCCAAATCCCTTACCTTAGGGAAGAAGAGCTGAGTGCCATGGAGAAGACATTCCACAACAGCAGCACAGAACCCGTGGTTTGTAAAACCCTTAGAGGAGAGAACAGGTCTTCCATCATCAGCTTTTCTATATATTATACAATGTGCTTGGTCCTGATGACATTATAAAAAACATGGTGTTAGGTCCTCATTGAGACATGGGTACATTTTTATGAGGCTTTTTATTAATTTTGTACGTAATTTAAAAAAAAAAAAAAAAAAAAAAAAAAGAAAGCCTAAATGTAGATAAGCAACACTGGAACTCTTGAAACTGAAGACACTAGACTTCAAATTGTATTTTTATGACATAGCTTCTATTTTTTTGTTTTCTTGCAAACTTGTAAACCGCAGGCCTTGTCCCAGCTGAGAGTGTCACAGGGTAGAGGCTGGAAAGCAGCTAAAATCCACTCCTCAGGGCGAGTTGTTTTCTGAATAGTAAAATCAGTTAGATGCCTCTGGGTATGATAGTAGTGCAACACTACGTGACAGACAATATTCTGTTAGATTTAATACCATTTTTGTAACTGTAACGAAGTATCTGTTTCTCAGTTTCTGTAACACTTGCTCGAGGTACATTACCCATATAATTAAGCATGATTAAATGATAATTGCAGTCTTTTCACAAAGTAATTCCATGGTTGTTTATGCTTTGCAGAAAGTAGATGGCATTCATTTTGCATGTATCAAGGAAAAGCTTTAAATGTTAAAGGAGTTGCTAAGGAATAATTGCCATAAATTTACAGAGGAATTATTAGGTAACATATGCCTGGGATCGAATAAGGTACTACACAAATTCCATCAAGATACAATTGTATTTTCAAAAAGGCATTACTTTTGTATTTTTTTCTGAAAAAAGTCATAGTAAGTGAAAACATCTGTATTTGGTTATGGGTGATACATTATTTAAGTGAGCTACCATGTTCTTTGATTTGTAAAAATGCTCTTTTGTCAGCACTACAGAAGACCCTTTTTACACCTAATTCTGGAGACACACAAAACATACATCGAGGCTCTTTTGCTTTGATATCTCTTCTTTTGAGCAGGGATAATACTGCAAGCAAAGGGTCAGAAGTTCTGTACCACACCCTGTCACTTTGTGTGTTAGAAAAAATACTCATAAACACTGGCTTCATTTGCATTAACTTTTTGGTTTGGATCAAGAGTGCACCTGTGAAGCAAATCTGATTATCTGCACTTACCACTTACTGTGCTTTGTTTCACATCCCATGTTTCAGTGCAGTCTTGCATCAGGCACAGTGGATTCCTTTCAAATGAAATTAAACAGAAAGAAGTGCTGCGGGAGTGCACCTAATGCTTTCCAACGAGAAGGTCCAACACAGAGCTAGGCTGAACAACAACCTCAAAACTTGTTTCCTGAAGGTGTCAACTCCTCATCACCAGCTCTCTGGCTCTGCAGATCCACTGCTTTTGCCTGCCACTATTTGCTCATATAAGCATAGCCTTTGGGGCCAAATCTTGGATGATGTAAAAAACAGGCATGTTGTAGACCTAAAAATCTTCCTGGGGGACGAGGTTACAGCAGAGTCCTGTCCAGTGCTTCACAGCTGCTGCTCTCTTGATGTGAGGTTTGGAATGAGATTGTATACTAGTGCTTTCCAAAATCTTATTCCTATCTGGAGGACATTTCAAATGAAAACCTGTTTCTTTTAAATCTGAAGGAAACAATCACAAAATAATCCTAGAAACAGAATTTCTCTGAAACAGATTTGGATATTTATCGCGATTTATATTTTCTTCGGGATAGTGGCTTTTTTTAAAAATTGTTTGGTTCCTCTTTGGGAACACCCTGCTCTATGAAAGCGGTTTGTATTTAGTGAGTCCTTGCTCCTCATTTAACAAGTATTTAAACATAGGCTCAATATTAAGATCATAATTTATTTCAATTTTATTAATTGTTAATAGTGTTGGTCATAGAGCATGTCAGGATACAGCTGAGAAACCTGGGACTGTTTGGCCTGGAGAAGTCTCCATGCAGATCTTATCAATGTTTATAACTATCTGATGCGGGGTGTAAGGAAAAAGGACCCAGGCTCCTCTCAGTGGTGCCCAGTGACAGGACAAGAGGCTATTGGAACAAACTGAAACACAAGAAATTCTTTATGAACATAAACCACTTTTTTTACTGTGAGGTAAGCTGAACACTGGAACAGATTGCTGAGAGAGGCTGCAGTTTCCATCGTCAGAGATATTCAAAACCCGACAAGACATGGCCCTGGGCAGCAGCCTGCTGTGGCTGACTCTGCTTGTGCAGACTCTGCTTGTGTTGGACTAAATGGTCTCCAGAGGTGGCTTCCAACATCAACCAATCTTTGATTCTGTGATATGTTTTCCTCTACCTGGACTATAGCATTGGCTCAGGGATGATAGCAATCTATGCCTTGTGGTATCTAGGTGTTGTGAAATCTTACTGGAAAGCTGTGTAGAATGCACAGGTCAGAGCCCTCTTTTTCTCTATATTTCTTTTCAGGTTACTTTTGCATTGCAGTAGGCTTACGCCCTTTATCCTCTAGTGCTTCTGTCTAGCGAAATGACTTTTTTTCCCCTAAGACTTGTCCGCTTGGAAGGGATGTCAAAAAAGTTACAGAAACCAAGATGAGTATTAAATACAAAAAGTCTCTGAAGGTGAGATATGCTGTGTATATCCTGCCACAGTCAAGTAAAAAATTACCACTCAGGTGCCTAAATCAACTAATTAATCCATACTACATTAATTATGATAATGAAAAACTAATCATAGCTTATTGGCCTAAAAACAGATGCAAGCAAATGAGAGAATTTTTCAAGGCTGGCGGGTGGCCCCAATCCAGCATGCTCCAAAAGTCTGCTGGAGGTGCCAAGCAGAACTGAGCAGTGACTGGAAGTAAGAACAAATCCATTAATTTTTTTTTGCCATTGTCAAAGGCAATGAAAAAATTGTCAGCCTTCTCTTGAAAACTAATTAAAGACTGTGTCAGTCTTCATGGAACATTTATGTAAGCTTTTGTCCATTTCTGCCTTTGTGTGACATTTATGGGTTTCTCAAATATTCTTATGAACATGTATTCTTATAAACATGTTTCATAAGAGAAAAATTACAGTATTGGACAATACACATTTATCTGGAATATTTACAAATTTCAGTCTCTGTTGAACTGCAGGTTTACAGCTTTAGACAAGACTAGCAATCTTTTAGTGGCTAAGAGAGATTTCTGTGTTGGTTTTGATTACTGTGGTGGCAAAGTGTATCTGCAAGTGACAGAGTCAAATGTATCTATCTCAGCCGGAACAGAAGGGATGTTAAATCTGGGATGCCCCTGTTGGTTTGCATTTCCATCTTTCTGTTTATCACAGCAAATTATAGTCCTGCAGAGACTAGTTTGGATCTAAAGCTTAACCTACATTCCCTTAACATCTCTTCCAAAGGAGTGAAAACATATGAATTTGTACATGCTGATTCATTTTCAAAGGGAGACACTTCCTGTGAAAAGTGTTTCCACTAGTTCACTGAAACATAATCCAAACACTATCTGAGGGACAAAAATGAATAATATAAACCAAGCTGAGATGAAAATAAAAATAGGAAGTGGGACAGGGATTTTCACAGCAATGTCTTTTTTCAAAGCCAGTGTGGGTAAACAAACACAAAGATAACCCAACATAACGTATAAAACAGGAACAAAGAAAATTCTTGAAAATAAAACTCAGGTGGGAGAAACTGAGTTGGGAAACACAGCACTGTCATGTGACAATCCAAAATAATAAAACAGGAGGAGAATAATGGCAAAGTGTAAAATCTGAGCATTAAATCAGCTCTATAGGAAAAGAGAAAGAGTATTAAGTCATGGTGGAAAGAAATCAGCCTAAGGGCAGCAGAAAATCATCCTTGACTTAAATCAATATGAAAATAATACTGCCATACTTCATGTAGGCAGTGACAAGACTAGATAGGTTTCTGAAGAAGCAAATTTGTCAAGGAAAATAAAAATAAAAGCATTATCACAAATTTTCATCCAGGGACAATTTCAACTCTTGTGCTGCAGGATGTCACAGCAATAATCCAGTGGTGGAGAATCTAGCCTAGAAATTAAGTAGGCACTATAATAAATGTAGAAGCTGGATATTCTGTATTGTTTTGGGTTATATCTTTGTTGTCACCATAATGTAGAAGCAAACGCCAAATATTTGTACATTTGTTTTTTTGAAACTTTGTCCAAAATCCTCTTACGTAGGGGAGATCATCTCACATCACTGGGGAACAGGGGGTTTTCTTTCTGTTTTAACTAGGAATGTGATTTCTGTTTTTAAGAAGTGCAGTTTCCTGCACATCTGCTGCCTTTATGATTGAGTTCCTAGTAGCTGGGAAGGGCTCTATCCTCATGTCACAGCTGGAGTGAGAGACAGTATTCAAAGTTGCTTTCTTCCTTTTGAATATGAAAAGAAAATTATATCTCTTTCCCAAATGGGGGGTGGAAAGCAGGCTGCAGAAGGGGTTACTTCATGGTTTCTGTGAGGATCACTTTGTTAAGAGCCTCCAGATGGAGTGTAAGTGTTAACTAGTGTTGAGTCACCACAAGTGCCATACACTCACAGACATGTGGATAGTGTCCTTGCAGTATCCAGGACATCCGTTAACGTATGTTACTTCTAAGTTTTCTAAGATGTGGGGAAGGAAAATGCTATATGGCAGAGGAAAGGACTCTGGATGGAAGGAGACTGGAGACCACCAAGAAAATTTAGAGATAAATTTAATGGAGCAGGAGAAGAGAAAATGGCCTGATGATTTAAATGTATTTTACTGTGAGGCATTACTTTATAACATACTCTCCTTATCCACTGAATTTTACAGACATGAAAATGAACACATTTAAAAATAGAATATATTCCTGAAACTACATGTAGGTACAATTCCTGCCTTGTACACCTGGTTTGAATTCAGGTATTTTTTTGGAAGTTTTCAAGACCTGGCTAGACCAAGCCATGAGCAGGCTGGTCTGCATACAATTGTATTGGGTTTGTGTGGCAAGGTTTTGGTAGTGGGGGGGGCTACAGGGGTGGCTTCTGTGAGAAGCTGCGAGAAGCCTCCTCCATGTCTGATAGAACCAGTGCCAGCCAGCTCTAAGATGGACCCACCACTGGCCAAGGCTGAGCCCATCAGCGACATTGGTGGCACCTCTGGGATAACATATTTAAGAAGGGGAAAAAACTGCTGAGCAACAGCAGCCAGAAGAGAGGAATGATAATATGTGAGAGAAACAACCCTGCAGACACCAAGGTCAGGGAAGAAGGAGGGGGAGGAGGTGCTCCAGGTGGCAGAGCAGAGATTCCCCTGCAGCCTGTGGTGAAGACCATGGTGAGGAAGGCTGTCCCCCTGCAGCCCATGGAGGTTAATGGTGGAGCAGATATCCACCTGCAGCCCATGGAGGACTCCACACTGGAGCAAGTGGATGCACCTGAAGGAGGCTGTGACCCCATGGGAAGCCCGCACTGGAGCAGGCTCCTGGCAGGACCCATGGAGAGAGGAGCCCATGTTGGAGCAGGTTTACTGGCAGGACTTGTGAGCCTGTGGAAGGGACCCACGATAGACCAGTTCATGAAGAATTGAGGCCCGTGGGAAGGACTCACATTGGAGAAGTTCATGGAGGACTGTCTGCTGTGGGAGGGACCCCACGCTGGAGCAGGGGAATAGCGTGAGGAGTGCTCCCCTGAGGAGGAAGGAGCGGCAGAGAAAACGCGTGATGAACAGACTACAACCCCCATTCCCTGTCCCCCTGTGGCACTCTGCATGGAGCAGGTAGAGAAATCGTGAGTAAAGTTAAGCCTGGGAAGAAGGGGGGGGGTGGGGTAAGGTGTTTTAAGATTTGTTTTTATTTCTCATTACGTTACTCTGATTTGATTGGCAATAAATTACATTAATTTTCCCAAGTCCAGTCTGTTTTGCCCATGACAGTAATTGGTGAGTGATCTCCCTGTCCTTATCTCAACCCATAAGCCTTTCATGATATTTTGTCTCCCCCTGTCCAGCTGAGGAGGGTGAGTGATAGAGTGGCTTGGTGGGCACCTGGCATCCAGCCAAGGTCAACCCACCACAATGGTGTTGACTATTTTGAGTGGGAGATTGACCTCCTTGATTTCCTGTGATCTCTTCTAACCAGAATTGTTCTATGATTCTAAAACTGAAATAATTTTACAGAAAGGAAAGCTATGTCCATGAAAATGTAACTCATCTCTGTTTTTAATGACTGGGCCACAGACTGTTTGCTTGAATTCCCTGGCTTTGTACCAATGTAACTGCATTGAATGTCTTACTGCAAAACCAATGTAACAAAATGGATAACCTGGCATTTTTTCCAAACTTTTGGCTTGGCTTCCGGTCAAAGGAAGGCTGATTTATTTTTAAAATTAATCATTTATTTTTCCTAAAATTAATAATTATTATTTTTCAGCACAGTCGCTCACCCATCTTTTGTTGTACTCATATTTGAAAAGCCTTCTGTGTGAAGGTAAGTATTGCTTAATTATACAAACTTAACTATGGAAATATATTTTGCATAGATCTTCAGCTGTAAATTGTAGCTCCATTGAAGTAATGTAACTAAGCACTAAGATGCATAATTATATAGATGTATATCTGTCCAGGCAGCATGGGTCTATGCAGACAGCAAGCTTTTCTGTCTACTGGACTATTTGAGTTCCTTAAGGGCAACTAGTGATTCTGGCAATGCATCTGACTTGCCTTGGATGTTGACATAGATCGAACTGAAATATTTGTGGTTAGCAGCCAGAGACATTATCTTAATTCAAGTGAATTTCTCTTTGGCTTCCTAGCAATTCCCAGTATTTGGACATCAATATTGTTTTTGGCAAGTTACTTTATTTGCTGTATATGTATTACTTCACCTTGTTTATGGAGGTCTTTTTCAACACCCTTTGATAAAGTTCAACTTTCTCTTAAATACATGTAATTCCTCTTAAGAAGTTCCCACTTCTATGACAAAATGAACTTTTTGTTATAGAGCAGGGTCCTCATTCTTCTGTGTAACCTTGAGCAAATCTGTGGGACAGTTTCTTCCCTGGTGAAATGAGAATATAGACCCTTTATTTCTGAAAGCAATTCAGGCTTTCAGGTGAAAACCACATGAGAAACAGGCATAGTTAGTTATCAGAGTTCATCTAAGAGAAGGTGCCACATCTGTGGATCCCTGTGCAGAATCAGGGCAGCTTGCTGATGTCACTCATTTCTCTAATATATAAATGTGCTGCTGTTGGCTAGACCTTTCTCAAGTAATCTTTATGCATATCGTAAATAAAACTTCAAAGTCCCAGTTGATATGTCTGTTTTTCTGATCAAAAAAACTCACTAACCAATGGAGTTGAACATTATGAATACTTTGTGGCATTACTGTGATTTAAAAAACAGAGAATCTGGACAGACTGCAATGAATAGCACTTCTCATGTTGAATTCAGGGCAATCAGGTTTCCCATCTTCTCTTCCCTCATTATTCTGTTTTCTCTTTCATTCTTGTTGCTTGAGTAATCACAAGTGAATACAGCTTTGCTATGAGAAACATGTCTTCTCTACCAGGCACAGAAGATAANTTTTTTTTTTTTTTTTTTTTTTTTTGGTAGATTCAAACCATATCCAGGGAATTTGAGATTATATTTATTTTTTCAGTGTCCCTTTCTTCCTTTAAAATGTACCTAGTAATTTCTTTTCTTTTCTCTAAGCTCTCCTTTTTCTTTTGTTTATGCAACAAGAATCTCCTGATTTTTGCATGTTTATTTATCATGACATTTAGTTATTACTGTAATATAACACTCTGGAAGCTCAGGTATTATATATATTTGTACCTAGTGTGAGACTGTATTGGATGTCTAGTGAATTTATCCTAGTAGCTGCAAGTGGTGTGGTTCTTTGTCAAGCCTCTGTCTACTTCGATAAAAGAAATAATGAGCATGAAGATTCCTTCATTGACTGGGAATTTATTTCTGTTCGGAGAACTGCTTTTTACAGTGAAATTAGTGGAATATTAAAGGTCTTTCCAACTTCATGGCATATCAGTTGAATGAGCTAGTACATCTTTATTAAGTGCATTTTGATACTTTGCAAGCCATTTCATGGATTTCAGGATGCCTTTTCCTTACAGGAAGTGAGAAAAATAGTATAATTTTACAAGAAGTTATTTTAGGGTCAGCTTATAGAAAACTAAATGAACTGGCAGTCACAGTTCCCGACAGATGGCAGATAAAGTGACTAATATTGGAAGATCTGCTTTAAAGATTCTGTTCATGTTTCCACTGTTTGCAGATGTTCTGTGAAACGACCTACAGTTTCACTTCAAACGGTGTATTAATCAAAGTTTCAAAGTTTTGATATTTTAAAGTATTCTGTCTGAAATGTCTCCTTTTTTCAGGGCTAAATAATAACAACCAAAAAGAAAACATTCTGTTTCCTTTTCCCTCCCTGCTGGACACCCCTATTATCTCTACCATCGCCTGAGTTTCTACTGCCTCTGTTGAGTTCCCCAGCAACTCTGCCTTTGACTGCATTGTCCTTTTCTCCTGTGTTTGCTTACAGAGCAGCCAGTTAGTCTCTGTTGCGATACCTTGCTTTTGCCTCATATTCTTATTGCTGACTTCCTCTTCCACATCTTGTAATGGGTTTCTTTTTGCACCACAAGTCTAATCCAGCTGATGTGCGGAAACCTCATTTTCTCTAGAAATAGTGCCTTCTCCTCTTTTTTACCCCTTGTCCAATATTACAAGTTATCATATTATAAGTATTTCTTGATTCTTTCCTTCTCATTTATGTTTTCTGCAACTGTGCTGACCCTCAGTTCCTTTATATTTTTCTTCTCCTCTTAGGAAACTCTTCTGTTATTTTTGCCCATTCTGGTTGATTTTAAGGTCTTACCTTTAATTTTGTTGGAAAATTTATTTTATTACAAATAATGGAGAAACAAAAATACAGTGTTACGGACTAGGCTGAATGGCCTCCTAGACAGCTAATTGCACGGGTTGTCCAAAATCCAGTCCTTCCACTTCTGGTTCTACCTTCCTACCAATGCCTCAAAGTCTTATCCGTGCCCTTCAGGCCTTCTCTCTATGCGTTTGTTTTACCCTTTCCCCATTAAAACCTCTTTGTGCATCTTTTCCTTTTATTTTTTACTTAAATTTACTTTTGTTTACCAGTTAAGCTGACAAAAGTAGGCAAAACTTCTCTGTTTTGGGCAGAGATGTTGACTTTACATGCAAGTTCTTTTTGGTTATCTGTTACGAGGCTGAAGGTACTTGTTTATTATCAAGAGTGAGTTCTTCTAACTAAAGCAAGTAGTCTGCTACTGTCTGATCACTTCCAAACCCATAATATTTCAAAATACATGGGGAGGCTCTGAGTTTTGGCAGTTCCTACTACTGACCCATAGTGGACTGTTAGATTAAAAGCTAAGCCAAGTAAATTTCCTCTCAGTTTAACTTTTAGTCTGACAAATCTTTAATGTGTACAGTGTTTGCACTATAACAATAAAGCATTTCCACAATATTCACTTTAGNCCCGGGCGGGGGCTGGGCGTCGCTGCTGGGGAGGGTGGGGAGGGGGGTCTCGGTTGTCCTTTTCCTCTTGTTTCCGCACGTGGCTTTTGTTTTATTGAACTTTGCCTCGACCCCCGAGGTTTCCTTCCACCTCGTTTTCTCCCCCTGCCCTGCTGAGGAGGGGAGTGACAGAGCGGCTTGGTGGCACCCGGTGTCCAGCCGGGGTCAAACCACCACACCGGCTACGCTGGAAGTTTACACGGGGATTTTTTAGAAGAGAGAATGGTTCTTAAGCAAGGTTGGACACTTCCTGTTCTTTGAGAAATAAGCAGTAAAACAACTGGTGAAGATAATTCCGACATAGATTTTGTTGTTTTGCTTTGTTCTTTCTAAACAATGATTTAAATAGTTAACCATAAAAGTCTTGTAAAGGCTACAAAGAATCTTCCTAATTGCCAGTGCCAGCCTAAGCCCTAGAATGGGAACATAAACGTATCAGTGGTGGAAGTGGATACATTATCGAAACATGGTCTGAACTTCGTGACTTAGAAGCAAAGTTTCCACTTTTTAACTAAATACAGTTCATTCTGCTAAAAGTCTGAAGAGAAGGAGCCAAGGTAGGACCCTCAGGACTCTCGTAGGTGAAAATAGCTTAAACTGTGAACGCTAACAGGCAGCAGATAATTGTGTTGTGTGGGTGAGCACCTGAAACTGAACTTCTGAAATCTCAAGCAGATGCCTGCTACTTGCTAGCTGCAGTTGGTGAAAGCTACGTGTAGGTTCGGATAACACCTGGACTAAACAGAAGTGCCGCATCCTGAAACCTCCAGGTAATAAAGAGACGTGACACAAAACGGCCAGCTGGGAAGCTGATCACTTGTTGTGCCTCTGCATAGACTAGTTAGGACATTCAGGGGCTTGGAGGCTGGGAAAGAAGAAGGTGAAGAGCTTGACTGGAGGAAAGATCCTGGAAGTGGGGGAGGATCCTGGAGATCAGAGAGATTTGTGGAAATGAATGTTGGGGGATGTCCATGGACCTTGCTTGGCAATGTCAGAGGCTGGTAGCGGCCAGCAGTGGCACAGCGCAAACCAATACAACTTTCTGCCCAACCTTCCTGGACCAGCTGCAATCTCCTTGTGGGGAAGGGACATGAAGGTGCGGTGACTGTAGCACTTGGGGAGGAGCAGGTGAGTGTGTGGGGAAAATCGAGTCAGGTAAGAGCTCTAATCTCACAGGTTCAAAGGAGCTTTGGTATCCAGATCCACTACTAGATCGTACAATTTCCCTGGTAGAGTCAGAAGTCTGGCAACTTCCCTGTCCTGATATATAAAATGATACAAAACTATATAACTTTCCCTTCCTAATAATAAATAGAAAATGAAAAAAGCAAATGTTTTCAAAACCTGGGTGTCCTGTAATATACCGGCCCAGATACCCTGAAACATACTGGGCTGTGAAACCCAATAATTAGTAACAGAACACACAGGGCAAAGTCTAGATTTGGATAGCTGTTTGGGTTTTTTTTCATTTAGCTCTATAGATGTGAATTTGAAAGGGATGTGGAATAGTAGAGAATTGCTGGGGAAAACGTGAAGAATTTTAATGGAGAAACTAGCAATCGAATATAACTCTTCTGGTAATAGGGGAAAAGTTTCTTGCAGTTCACATCTTTGTGTTTGACAGGTCATGTTACCCAGGAGAAGCTTTTTGCTTCAGAGTATCTGTGGGTGGAATCATGTTGTTTAGAAGTTGCTGCTATAATCTTCTCATCCCTTCCTGTGGCAGCTTTTAGGATATTTATGGAAATAGAATAAATTAATGCTCCTCTATCGAAGTGATTCTTTAAACTTCAGAGAATTCAAGATAGGTTTGTAAAAAATGTAAACAAGGCAACAAAAGCTCAAGGAAAGTCTAAGATTTATGCTGCAAAAGTGTTCTCTGTGAGAGCAAATGAAAAACAGGAGGAGAAAGAAAGACCTTGTGTTGTTCTTATGAGTCACTACTGGAGGGACTGAATAGTTAATGGCATATTGGTAAAGGTTTCTGAGGTATTAATTAACAAATATTTTTAGTTAGTCTGTCAAGAAAAGACATTTTGATTTTCTGTGGTGGCTAACAATTTATATATGAATCTGACCTTTTTCTCACTGCTGCTACTTTTTGAGCTTTGTAGCATGCAAAAAGGAGAAAATTGTTGAACAACACACATGAGACATTGCATTATTATGTGGATACGGTAGGCATTTGAAATAGATTAATGAGGAATGTACTGTGTACAAATAACATTTCACAAAGGGCTTTATGTTCAGGTTTGACCTTGTCTGTCTTTGTTCCTTTGGAGTATAACACCCAGAAGGGTTTGAGCAATGAGTAGAAATGCTGCTGCTGTCTTGTTCTTGCTGCCTGAGATTTGTTGCTAATGGCTTGACTCATTAGAACCCACTCTTACAAAGATGGACTCAGAAAGTCTGCAAAATAAAATAGGCTGCCAAGAGCTACCCAGGTGTAAATAGATCAAAATACTAAGTACCACCTTGCAGCTACAGTTTGTTTTACCCACCCGCCTCTATATTTTCCTGAGGTCTCTCAAAGCTGATTTTGGAACATAGTGAAGTAATTTAAACTAACATGCTTTCATCAAAGGACCACTCTTATTCCCCACTAATTGACACTGTTGTGATTACAGAGCTTTACATTGATTAATAAGTGAACTGTGGTTTTCTAGATCTTCATTCTCTCTGTTTTGTATTAAACAGGGGATATTTCATGTATCGTTAGAACAACTTTTTAACATCATTCATTCCATGAAGTAGTTGTATTGAAAATAACCTTACATTGTTTTGTCATTCCTGTGCTATATATGTTTTTTGTTTGTCCACAAGACTTGGATTAACCAAGAATGGAATGCAAATTGAAAAAAAAAAAAGACGTTTGTCTATTCTCAGAATACGAGCGGTGTTCCCCAGGGCTCAGTTCTGGGGCCGGTTTTGTTCAATGTCTCCATCAATGATCTGGATGAGGGGATTGAGTGCACCCTCAGCAAGTTTGCAGATGATACCAAGCTGGGCGGGAGTGTCAATCTGCTCGAGGGAAGGAAGGCCCTGCAGAGGGATCTGGATAGGCTGGATCGATGGGCCGAGGCCAACTGTATGAGGTTTAACAAGGCGAAGTGCCGGGTCCTGCACTTTGGTTGCAACAACCCCATGCAACGCTACAGGCTTGGGGAAGAGTGGCTGGAAAGCTGCCCAGCAGAAAAGGACCTGGGGGTGCTGGTTGACAGCCAGCTGAACATGAGCCGGCAGTGTGCCCAGGTGGCCAAGAAGGCCAACAGCATCCTGGCTTGTATCAGGAATAGTGTGACCAGCAGGAGTAGGGAAGTGATCGTGCCCCTGCACTCAGCACTGGTGAGGCCGCACCTCGAGTACTGTGTTCAGTTTTGGGCCCCTCACTACAAGAAGGACACTGAGGTGCTGGAGCGTGTCCAGAGAAGGGCAACGAGGCTGGTGAAGGGTCTAGAAAACAAGTCTTATGAGGAGTGGCTGAGGGAACTGGAGTTGTTTAGTTTGGAGAAGAGGAGGCTGAGGGGAGACCTTATCGCTCTCTACAACTACCTGAAAGGAGGTTGTAGTGAAGCGGGTGTTGGACTCTTCTCCCAAGTAACCAGAGACAGGACAAGAGGAAATGGCCTCAAGTTGTGTCAGGGGAGGTTTAGACTGGACATCAGGAAGAATTTCTTTACTGAAAGAGTGGTTAGGCATTGGAAGAGGCTGCCCAGAGAGGTGGTGGAGTCGTCATCCCTGGAGGCGTTCAAAAAAGGTATGGACGTGGCACTGCAGGGCCTGGTTTAGGAGTCCTGGTGGTGTTAGTTGATGGTTGGACTTGATGATCTTAGAGGTCTTTTCCAACCTTAATGGTTCTATGATTCTATGAAATGGTCACAAAAAAGTACTTTGATGTGCCTTCCTGTGCACTAATCACTAATGTATAGTCTACTGACCTGAGAATCCAGACCCATGCCGTTCAACTGTTTGTGCTATCAGTCTTTCATATTCCTGTGGATAATCAATTTACCTTTTCACCAAATGTTTATCTGAATGCATAGGATTATTTTGCAGTGTACTGAAATTTTGCGGCAAGCTTGTAGCAAGTTTTTCAGGGCTTCCCTAATCCTTGCTCTTTGAGGCCATCACATTATATTATTTATTTACAAAACTGTTTACAATAGCAAACACTATAATTGCATTCAAATAATTGCGGTACAAAGGGGTACCCTGAACAGTAGGAATCAGTCAGTTCAGAATGTCACCTCCCAAAGAAATGTAGCTTCATCTGAGGACCTTTTCTGGATGCTACAAGAAGAGTATTTTCTTCCATCAGCATAGTATGACACTATTTTTATTAATTTTTATTTCTAAGCAAAAACACAGTGGAAGACAGTAAACAGCACAACCGAAGTACTTCTGCCTGATGGTGTATTTTATATCTCAGTGTATCTCATATCAAACTAGAAGTACTCCAGACTATGCTCTTTTGAAGGGTCCCCAGAACAGTAACATGTACATACATATGTAATTTCAAGTCTTTAAAGGCATGATAAACTTAAATCACAACACATTAACCTTGAATGCACATTTAGGAGAAAGAATGGTGCAACAAAACAGCAATACAAGGTGATTACCATAAAAAGTAGTTTGCAGTATTTGAAAAACTACTAAAGCCAGCACTGCTGAAATGTTAATTCAAGGAGAGGAAAGCCCATGGAAAAGCCTTTATAGAAACAATGAATAATGGGACAAAAAGACCTGGAGAAAATAAGGATCATTAGTGTCCTAGACAAGAAACTTAACTGTCTATTTGTCTTTAGAAGCTGTACATTTGCAAGTGAGACATCCTATCAATACTTATCACTAAGGAATCAGGGTGATAGGGTCAGGGAGGAAAAGATGATGGACTCTGTCAAGACAGTGAAAGAGAATAAAGATAGTGAGACTGTGGAACTGTGTGGCTGGAGGTGGTGGTTGTTGTTGTTATTATTGTTGTTTAGAAAGAAAATTTCTGTGATGGGATAAACTTGGAACTAGCCAAGTAAGAAGTCAGGAGAACAATCCATCCACGTAATCCAGTAGTCCTGGAAGGAAAGAAAACAGAGTGGTAGGTGCGAATTGGGTGATATTGAAAGTTTTAATTATAAGGCAAAACAAATTTCTCTTTCAAAGCAAAACAAAAGAACGCCTGGCAAAAAGAATGGGTTGAGAATCATAAAGAAAATCAAACTTGTAAATAATAAGTGAATGAACCAAAGAAGAGTAAAGCTGTATTTTAATAGAGTTTAACCGTTGAGTTGGATCTGGGAGTTAGTGGGTTTGGAGGACTCCAGGATCTGTCTTCATTTGCTAATGTTGGGGAAATACTTCCATTCTTTTTAAAAGAGATTCTAGATCCATTACATGTAAAGCAAGTGCATTTGTATAAAAAAAAAAAAGACAGCAGCTTTGGGAACTAATAATGGGATTCATTGTTATGCTAGAGATGAAAACTGACAGTGGCAGTCACAAAATCATAGCTTGCTTTTACTATTGCATGCACAGTATAAGATGTCAGCTGCAGGCAACTGTAAGACCAAGTGATTAATGAATTTTTGACTTAATAATTTTTAATGTGTGCATATTTGTGTGTAAGTTCTGGTGTTCATCAGCTGGAGCAACTGAACAGTAATACAGGCCAGTGGGAAAGAAATGCTCAGATATATTTTGAAAAATTGTTATGAATTCAAAAACTGCCAAAAATCCATATGCTACTAACTGAGCAGAGCTTGAATTAAAATGTATGCTTTAGTAAAAATGTCAAAGAAATCATTCACTATGATGATGTATAACAAGTTTAACTATTTTTACAGTGGTGGTGTTTTTTGTGAAAAATTAAAAATGAGGGGAACATTGACTAGATAGTGTAAGTACTTATAAATTATTGTTTCTGTTTAAATCAATATTGGAATGTAGAACCAGTTTATGCATTAAAAATACCTCAAATCTCTCAAAGATTTTATAAATATGTATGACATTCAATTCACTATAATTCCTGTTGATCTTTTTAAAGCATACTTGGATAGTTCTACAGATCAGTGAAAACATTTGAAAGTAGAATGTATATTGGCTACTCTGCCATTGTTAATGTCTAACCTAAAATAGAATGGTAGCAGCTTTTCTTAAAAGGTATCAGATTGCTGAGTAATTAAATGTCCACAAACACAGTTGGAAAGTCTTCTCATAGTAGCATTCATAAGGCCCTATAAAAATGGAGAATTTCCCCGATTGTCAGAGTGCCAGACATCAACTCTCATCTCTGTATGTATGTATAATCCATCAAAATAACAAGAATTTTTGTAATTATATCAACATGGTCTGATATATTTATGGAATTGTTAGGAAACTGGAGCTTTTTAGCAGCTAAAGGTGCATACCATTTTGAAGATCCAAGACCCTTCTTTAAGGATGATATGTTTGGAAGTGGAAGGAACGTGTATTTGTCAATTTATAGTCCCTCTGATATTTTTCTCTGTGAATTAGGCTCAGAATTGTCACTACAAGTCACAAGTAGAAGGTAGAATAAAGCTGATCTGCCTACAGAGGAACTGTTGGCGTGAAGAGAGATGCTAATGATCATTCAGGAACTTAAAACTAGGTAAAGCATTAAACTAGATAAAAATTCTTGCCACAGTGTGCTAACCATCATAAAATAAGATTCCAGGACCTCTTGCTGTGCAGCCTCTGCAGGCATCTGCTGCAGGCACATATGGAGTGCGATCATGACTCAGAAAACAACAAAACTAGTCTCTTTTTTTCAGATACAGAGTTCACCCACTTAAAGTGTTATGAGCAAAGAACTAAATGACTGTCTTGCACCTGATGTGCAGCCCCTCCTGCCTCTTCTGCAGTTAAGCTTAGGTGAAAATTTTCAGTTTCCTATCTAAAAATGGCATATGCTTAAGTGCGAGTCTATTCTGGAAGGTTTAGGAAGAGAGAGCTTGGTCATGGGAAAAAAATAAAGTTTGTTTGTTTGAATTAATTAAGGGGAACTTTGATTAATTTTTATGACTGTAAATACGCTGTTAGAGGGTGAGTGGTAAAAGATTCTTTGAAAAGTTCACAAAGCATTGGTTAGCCTTTATATGTTTTGTAAAATAGTTCAGAAAATCAGAGGGGGAAAAAAGCATAAAAAATACCTCACTAAAAAAACTTCGCTGAAAGAAGAGTTCAGTTGGTGGAGACATTTAGTATAGGGACATTTTCTGATCCGAATATGGAGAGTGAAGACAACAAAACTGAGAAAACCCCAAGTTGATAGTCAATTAAACTTTCCCATAGAAATCAGAGATACATAAAAGAACAGCTGGCATCAAGTGACACTTAAAGAAATTAAAATTGGAAAAAAACCCACAACGAACAAAGCATTTATTTACGTGATAGCAATTATTGGTAGTCACTGGAATAAGTCATCCAAAGGTATGATAAATCTTCTTCATTTAGAGTCTTTTAAGACGTTCATAGGCTCACTGTAAGTTCAGATGGGATAAAACTTATAGCTTATGTGCTGCAAAAACTTCAGACATGGTAGGACAAATGTGTAAATATTTCACAAAAAAATAATATTTCTATGGGGAAAGCCTTCCACTTCCATATTGAAAGTAAAAGCAGCTTTCTCTTTTTGCCTTTTTTTGGTGACAGATAACAGAAACCCACATCTATCTTATAACTGGATAAGATTTCACGAGAGTTTACTGCAAAATATTCTCCTTTCTTGGAAATCAATGAAAATCTGTTCATGTAACACTGTTAAAAAATTGAGATATCGGGTCATTCTTTCTTCATTACTTTGTGAGGACGAGTAAAAGAGGGAAGTGCATTATTAACCACAAGATTAATGCTTAAAAGGAGTAAAAGATCCATAAGGTCTCTGTTTCTGATCAGATGGAGAATGTGGTAGTAAATGCTAGATAACTGTGAGAAGGATGGCGTACCATTTCCAAGCGCTTTGCAGCAGAATGAAAGGAATTGGCTGTGCAGTATAAAAGAAGCATTTAGTTGATTTAACTGTACTGTGTTTCCCAAAGCTTGCAAACTGGGAGATTTTGCATTGCAAACTCAAGAAGGGACCCAGCAAAACATTGTTCAACCTTTATGGATAATGTCACATGAATCAGGAAAGCCCTTCAGCATATAATTTTGCCATTTTTCCTTTTGACAGTACCAAAGCACCTTGTGAATTTCCCTGACCATCTTAATCCTTCCCTGAAATCATAAACTATCTGTAACATCCCCGTATGGTGCCTTAGAATAGAATATGTAGACAAATATGTAAGCTTGCAATCTTGACACAGGCTCAGGAAAAAGAATTTTGATCCAGGCTGAATTTCTCCATTGAGTTTGGGTTTTTCTTCATTCATTTGTTTTTCTTGTGATGGCTATGTGGCAAGTGAATGAAACAGGAATGCATATTGCCAAAAAACCCATAGTGCCCGTCTTGCATTCACGTTAAATAGGTTCACAGTAAATATAGGACATAAGAAAATTTGGTCCCAAATATAGGTAAAAAAACCCCTATTGTTTACGCAAGGCATTTTTTTATTATATTTATCATGAAAGAAAATTTTCTTATGGTTTTATACATGGATAATTCTCTTTCTAGAACCTCAGGCATTGAGACATCTTGAACAGAAAACCATGCCAAATCCAAAAGGCAAGGCCACTGTACTACTGCCTCATTTACATCCACACTGAGTAAAGCAGTTGGAAAGTGTGAAGTATGTTGTATTGAAATAATAGCAATGTGGAAGGACAGCTTTAGAACGCGATCTCGAATTCATCAGCAGTTATTTAACTTTCAGTAAGAATCACTGAATGAAGCCTGCACCACAGAACTTTATTCTGCTGCTGACAGGTTCAGCTAGTGTGGCATTCTGTTTCCTACAAGAAGATAAGCGGGGAAAGGTGTTATTTTTGACCAGATTATCCCAATCAAGAATTTATGATTAACTTAGAAATAGCTGGGTGAAATATCACAATAGAAATGATGGATAGAATTCTAACTAAAGACAGACAGAAGTGGGATTATTCAGGGAAACAATGTTCCAAGTGAGTAGAAGGAAAGCCTGAAAATCTTACCTGCACTATTTGAAAAAATGTGTACAAAGAGAACACATGCCAAGTTAGTTTTTCTTAAATACATTCTTAAGGAGATATTATTTCTGATCTTCAGTCAAAATCGCATGAATTAAAGATCATTGGAGTTTGGAGATGTCAAGTAAAACTACATTAGCCAAATACTTCAATGTTGAATATTACCAATATTCCAAGGAATTACATACATTTGAAGTGCTGCAATTTTTATATATCTATTCCTGTACATAAAGCTTTTAATCTAAATGGATTAGAATAGATTGTGATTGTCCTGTGAGGCTTCTTAGGGAAGCAAGAAGAAAGCTTCCTTCCTGTACATGCTATTTTGGAACTCGATTCAAGTATTTTTCTTCCATTAAGTAGAATAAACCACCTTTTAAGATCTGCATTGGTACATGAATGAACATAGGTGAGGTCTCCTCTATAATGTTTTTCTAACAAGAGAGTAAAATCTTAGCCAAACTAGATATTCTGGCAAAATCAGCACAGAGATATAGTCTAGGTCAGAAGTGCATGTTCTTGTAGATAGTTTATATGCCTGTGTGTGTGTATATATATATGTACATATATGCTAAAACAGCACAATCCATTCCTTTCCCACTATGAAGGAAACACATAAAATGACAATACTAATTCATCTGGTTACTCTAAAAGAATGCAAATTTTGCCTATTCTTTTCTTGACAGAAATATAGGTACTACAATGCTGTGTTTTCATGATAGGGTTGTTCTGATGTAGTAGGATGGTATCTATACTTTCAGCCTTTAATGATTGTCAGAAATGTGAGGATAAGTGAGAACAATTCTGGTTCCTTGGGTTTAATTCTCATCCTTAATCAGACTGTGCTAATCTCAAAGTCAAGGCCAAACTTAGCTTGTGTCCAGCCCACGTATTGTGCAAATAGGATGATGCCTGTGTGGTTCTGTAACCAATGATGCACATACAACTGTTGTGGCTTCTGCACTCTCTTGGCTACCTTGCCTCAGCACTCCTTTGGCAAGCTGCCTTTTTCCTTGGATTACACATGGTATGATTGAACAAGACCTAAATCTATGTTCCTTATGTAAGTGCCTTAACAACATTGCCACAACACTTTGCATTAGTTTAAGCACTGAGATTTTTTTTTTTTTTCAGACATCAGTGGGATTTAGCAATATAAAGTCCATTTGGATTGGTGGTAATTGAAGGCTGTGTAACTGGATCTCTTAATTATCTGTAACTTAATTTTAACATTTTCTGGTTTTATACCCTCCCCTCTTCTGATTGTGCTACAAAAATGCAAGTGATTACTTGGGGAAAAGAGGTAGTAAACAGTAGACAGTATCCCCTCTATACAGATGAGTGCAGCAGGTGGTACTATATTTTCATAATGGCCTGTTCAGATTTCATATCCATAAACAGATCTTTAAATTACCAAACAAAAGCAAATTTCATAACTTAATATATGAAGGTTATGAACACCCACATTCAAATCGTGAATTTGGTAGGGGTCCCTTTTCTTTAACTCTTTTGGCAGCAACATTGTTGCAAAGAATACATGCCAAAAAGAAAAAAAGATATAAGCAAACTACACACCGTTACTATGGTTATCATCATTTTAACGGAACCATTTGAAGGATATTTATCCTTGACATATTGAAAGTGAAGTTCAGTCAATTGTGCAGAAGAGAATACAAATGTATGCATTCATCCTGACCAAAAAGAGTAATCTTCTGCTTTAATTTTTTTTTAAACTATGCATAGCCATGAATTCAAATCCTGTTTTTTTGAGAATTCATTTACCCATCCAGGCTACTTTTCAACATAAACATGAAATTCATTATAAAAAAAAAAGATATTTCTTTGCCTAAGTTTGTATTGCTGATAATGACAAAGAAAGAAAGAATGAAAAAACCACCCAGAACTGTAGAGAAGAGAATTTCTCCAGCTCTGCTTTTCATTTAATACTTCTCTAATAGGATATAAGTTTTACAAAATGGGTTGTTTTTTACTGGTGATAAATCATCTTGGAAGTTCACAACCACTTAACCCATCCAAACACTATTATTAAGATTCCTTCAATGCATCTGCAAGCAAGAGCATATGTATTTTATAAATGTTGTTTACAGACTCTTCTCTGAGCGCTCCCTGTTGAAAAACAATATATGCTGATGCAGGCAGATGCTGCAGTATCAACTACTTCATATATCAGAAGTCAGACTCAATTCCTGCAGACCTGGACAACCGCTGTAGTAATGATTGCAATTACTACAGCAATGTAGAAGCAATTGTAATAATTTAATAGATTGCAGCACTGAAAATGTGTGTGTATTGGGTTTGCATGGCAAGGTTTTGGTAGTGGGGGGGCTAGGGTGGCTTCTGTGAGAAGCTGCGAGAAGCCTCCCCCATGACTGATAGAGCCAATGCCAGCCAGCTCCAAGAGGCACCTGCCACTGGCCAAGGCTGAGCCCATCAGCGACGTTGGTGCCACCTCTGGGATAACATATTTAAGAAGGGGAAAAAACTGCTGAGCAACAGCAGCCAGAAGAGAGGAGTGAGAATATGTGAGAGGAACAACCCTGCAGACACCAAGGTCAGGGAAGAAGGAGGGGGAGGAGGTGCTCCAGGTGGCAGAGCAGAGATTCCACTGCAGCCTGTGGTGAAGACCATGGTGAGGAAGGCTGTCCCCCTGCAGCCCATGGAGGTTAATGGTAGAGAAGATATCCACCCGTAGCCCATGGAGGACCCCATGCTGGAGCAAGTGGATGCACCCAAAGGAGGCCGTGACCCCATGGGAAGCCCGCACTGGAGCAGACTCGTGGCAGGACCTGTGGACCCATGGAGAGAGGAGCCCAAGCTGGAGCAGGTTTGCTGGCAGGACTTGTGACCTCGCGGGGGACCCATGCTGGAGCAGTCTGTTCCTGAAGGACTGCACCCTGTGGAACGGACCCACACTGGAGCAGTTTGTGAAGAACTGCAGCCTGTGGGAAGGACTCACATTGGAGAAGTTCATGGAAGACTGTCTGTCGTGGGAGGGACCCCACGCTGGAGCAGGGGAAGAGTGTGAGGAGTTCTCCCCCTGAGGAGGAAGGAGGGGCAGAGACAGCATGTGATGACCTGACCACAACCCCCACTCCCCGTCCCCCTGTGCCACTGGGTGGGGAGGGCGTAGAGAAATCGTGAGTAAAGTTAAGCCTGGGAAGAAGGGAGGGGTGGGGGGAAGGTGTTTTTAAGATTTAGGTTTTATTTCTTACTATCCTACTCTGATTTGATTGGTAATAAAATAATTTTTTTTTCCCAAGTCAAGTCTGTTTTGCCTGTGACAGTAATTGGTGAATGATCTCTCCTTGTCTTTATCTTGACCCATGAGCCTTTTGTCATACATTTTCTCCCCCTGCCCAGCTGAGGAGTGGAGTGATAGAGTGGCTTTGATGGGCATCTGGCATCCAGCCAGGGTCAACCCACCACAGTGTGCGGAGAAGAATAACATGCACAATAGGAAATGTTCCTTGTCTTTGCAAGTAGGATAATTCCAAGACAATATTTGCTATGGGTTAGTGGTGTGGGCAAGGAAAGTGTCTACAGCACTTAAAAAGTTTGTGGCAAAGAATGTTCTCATTGGAATAACTGGGCCAGAGAGAGACCAAGTTGGGAGAGGAGTGGGGTGACAGAAGAGTTACGGTGGGAGAGTACAGGATGACCAGAAAAATGTATTGGTGTGTGGCAAAAAGGTTTGAAAAAATCAACATAGATAGCCACCACTGCTTAATTGCCAGAAAGCCAAGTGTGTTTATAGTTATTGAAATCATCAGATATTTTGTCCACTTTCTGTTGAGGGCTATTTCAAAGAATGGAGGAAGCCAGGCTCCCCTGCAAGGTGAGTGAAAGAAATTGGGAATGAAAGGGAAGCTGGTCAGATAAAAACAATTACTTTATTCTTTATTTTTTTTAATTACTGGGAAGGAAACTGCATACCCACACTTTGTAAACACTGTGTTAAGCTACTGGAAGATTTGAGGTCTTTAACTGTAAAGACTGGCTATAAATTGCAATGATAACTGGTTCTCTTTAGAGACAAAATTTGGAAAATACTTTCTGTATCTCACTCATGGACTAGGATAGAAAATCAAGACTTGAGAATTGCTGTGAACAATCTTCGTTCCCTAAACACTAGCTGAAAACAATCAAAAGACTGTTGTTTTCATTTTAACTTTTTTAAAAAGACCATAATTTTACTACACATTAAAAAGAAATGGCATTACAAATTTGTTTCAATTTTTAAAAAGTTATTTAACTTAATCATTTTGACAGTGGCAAATTTTTGCTTGAATGCTTTTTGAGTCAAACAATATGAGAAGTTTGGCTTCCAATCAAAATTTTTCACGTGGGAGGAAAGGTAGTTAAAAAAAATCCTTGCACGCCACTGATTCCAGTTGAAATGTGAGTTAAAAACACCAGTGCACACAAAAAAGTAGTAATCTTTTGTCTCAAATTCTGTAACAGACATTAACCTTTTGATGCTTAAGACATTTGCTATTATTTTTATTTTATCCTATGTTTGTGCAGTGATTTGGCATCATACTTTGGGGGACTCATAGGTTACTAATAGAAAATAATTTACTAAAATCTAAAAAAAAAGCCTGAGATGCTAGGTATTTTCTCACAGTGGAAAATAAAGTAATTTTTGATGTGTTCATCATCACTTAGCATTATCTACTAAAATTTAGAAGCAGACTGATAAGACTATGTACTTTGCACTCTCCGAGGATTCTGCTCTCAATGAATAAGACTCTCAAAGCACATTACTAATATTGCACAACTACACTGTGAATTGGACCCTCTACAATGTAGTTTTTTTCAAAGATGGAAACCAAAGTCCAGTGATTTGGAGGTGGCTCAGTAGCAGAGTAAGGACAAGAAGCCTGTCTCTTCTTGCAAGCATCTGTGCGTTCTGCCTTATGTTCTGCTCCCTATTTCCAACTCTTTCTTTTAAAATAACTGTTTATTTGTTCGTGTAGTTCTTCTGCCCAGGGGAGACATAGAGGGAATGGAAGCCAAATCCAAAGCTCCTGTATCACAGACATCTATTTTATGTAAGCCTGTTCAGAAATTTAAAACCAGTTAATTTTTTCTCCACTGTCATGTTGGAAGACTCTTCCAGATCTCATTTCTGTTAGAAATTGCCTTCTGGTTTTTTAGCATACAGTTACTCATGGTGAGTTCATTTGCCTTTTGTTCTGGTGCAAAGATTGCCCTTGAGCTTAAATAGACCTTTTTCTTCCTTAGTCTCTTTCTGCCTCTTACATTTCACTGAGTGATCGCAGCTTCTCTCAGCGTGAGGCTTGCCAACCGGAATGAGCAAGCTGCTTGTCATGAACAGATGACTTTTTACAGAGCATGTATTTCTACTTCCAGTAACAATAAAGGACTATTTCTTTCCTTCAGTACCAAGCCCTGAAACACACGTGGCTTGCTTTGTTGCCATCATTTTACAGTGGTCAGAGAACAGATCTGGGAGAAAAACTAATTAGAGGGCTAGTGACTGAACTTGGTTTTTTCTTCAAGAAAGTCCCTTCTCAGCATTGACAAGAACCGCTATTAGTCTATGAAGATGGCTTGGCTTTCCATTTGCAACATGTGGGCCCCTTCACAGAGTACTGAAAATGAAAGTTCTAGCAGTGTTTGCCGCAAACAATTTTCTTTTGCTGAAACTCATCCTCTGGCCCACAAATAGCAGTATGCCCACATAAAGGACAGGAGTTGGGAAGGAGAAGGGATTCCAGTGTGAAGTCCTGCAGAAAATCCTGACAAGATCTACCCGCAGCTAATTTAGTCTTTTTTCTCCTATCTTTGTCATGCCTCAGGCACTGCGGTGGGTGGAACTGTTTAACTGGTGTGCTGCTATAAGAGAAAGGAAATTCTTCTGGGAGGTTTTTTTTTCCCCAATTGGCTTGGCTCCCTCTCTGCTGACCATACAGGAATTACAGTGTCTTGTTTTAGTCAGCTTCAGTGAGGTGCCTGAAGTTAGGTAGTGCTCATGCTTCTCCAAGTAGCCGTACAAGCACTTGGTTCTGCAATAGTATTTAGGGCTATGTACAACTTCTACTGCTTGAGAGCTGCAGTGAATTTGGCGTGTACCAGAAATGTTTAAAGTTTTTAGATGTTTGACTGATTTGAGCCCTGAAAGGAAAAAAAATAGTCTATATCTTTCAGAAGAACTTCTTGGATGCTTAAAGGTCTGTCATTAGCTTATTAATTATTGTATCCAGTAATAGGTTCTGCTGTGTTTAGGGAGATGAAGCCGTGTGGTCTTTGTCTGGTTTGCTAAATGCTTCATTATTCTTCCCAGCTGGAGTTTTACTGTGCATGTGTTTGTTTTCTGTACTGCATTATGAAAAGAATATGCTGCTGCAGGGTTATGGCAACAAGCAGGCAGCACACTTGCTTTAAGAGTGAGTCTTTTTTGTCCAGAGACAAAATGTGTGGACAGCAGATTCAGACTGCATATATAATCTTCATTAACTTTTATTTGTAATAGATTATCCTTGTGGTAAGTCGTAACAGCAGAAGGTGCATACATCAGTCTGGCACATACCAGCTACAAAATGAGTATTTCATTCATCTGTGCTCACCTGTGGCACATAACTCATCCAGTGTCTTGCACAAGAGTATACAAATCCATGATTTTAGCATCTGTATGTAAGGACTGTCTGTGTGCTCAAAGGGGTGGAGAATTAGGCATGAGACCAGTTTTTCAAAGGCATTTGAGAAGCCAAGGATGCAGTGCAGAGATTTTCAAGGAGGCCTAAAGAGGTTACTTAAATAACTTCCTCTGATTTCCTAAAAAACACAATGTGATCTTCATTAGCATTTCTGTAGGCCCAGTGTTGACTATCTTTGTCTGAGGATGCTGAAATACTTTATGAAGTATGTCGTATGGTATTTAATGTGGTAAATTCTACCCTGTCTCTGAAAATAAATGCTGATGGCCTTGGTCTTCAATTACTGCAGAAGTTTTTGTGAGTCAGAGCGAGCTGAATAATATTACTTGGTTTGTACTTTTCCTTCTTTACCTGTCACAGAGGTTTCCTCCTTCTCTTTAGGGCAACATAAGTATCACCTCTCTTCATTGCTGAAGATAAATAATTTATGCAATATCCTATAGTAAATCTGTAAAGAGCAGGGACTAGAACTCCATAGCTTCCCCACATAGTAGTCCCCCTTTAGCACCATCCTTCATTTTTTGGATGGAGTCCTGCATGGTTTTTGAGCTTGTTTATCTTTTCAGAGGTTAAGGTCAGAGCCCATGCACCTGTCTCGGACTTGGTCTAATAGGAGGCTCTGCTCAAGTGGAGCAGGCAGTTGCACTGGTTGGTGGAAGTCAGTTGGGGTCTGGTATGTGTTTGCGGATGGAAAAGGGCTTTGTAGTGGTCCAGGGCTAGGTCCCTGAGAAAAACAGATTTCCATGGGAGCTCATGCAAAAGATAGAACACAACACAAAAACACTGTCAGTAGCCTGTGTTGCAAAGCAGATGGGCTGCTGAGCCTTCTAACAGTTGGAGCTTCTATGGGGCTTTATCGCTTGATACATGATGTTGTAATAATTAAGACCCAAAGCTGTAAATATGTGCAAGCCTATTATGCCAGTGACATATACGTTCATTAGATATTCCTGGGGGTATCCAGAAGTAAGAAAGTCCTACATACCTGTGGATTAATGTGGTAGATTTACAGAAGATTGCTATCTCTATTTGAGGACTGACAGTAAATCTCACAAGCAGTTGACCTGACAGTCACAGATACATCAGATAAGAGATTTAATATAAATAAAAGTACCAATTTCATATTTTACTGAAGGCTGGTAACCCAACTGATTGTCCTGGGGGAAATGGAAAAAGAGGAGACTATCTCTTCAGGTAGCACCAGCATGCATGTACAGCATTCACATTGATCTCAATTATCTCTAAACCTTTCAGTACTCTGCTAGAGTACTAGACTGGTTTAATACCAAGTGGGCAAAGACACAGTACCCATTTCATGTAAACTCTGCAATGTATACACATTTCACCCAATAAATCATCAAGGGAATCTAAGTTAAAAATAATACTGTTTACATTATTTGTGATTTCTGTTACTTATCCAGCAGGTATAAAGAGCTGTGAATTAAAGGTTAGTAGTCAGTGTTGCTGATGTGAAAGAATCCTTTGTAACAAAGAGCATGTACTATTATAATAGTAATGGTTTGAATATCATACTTAGTATAATTATACACATCAGAAAATCAATGTAGCTAATGCTTTGCCTTCTATTTATAAGACGTATTTTTCATGAAATACAAATTACACCCAGACCATTCTAGATGTAAATTAGTCTCACTGGAACACGTACCGAGGGTGAAATTCACTCTCAGATCTGTAGTTCCCTGATAGTTCATTGTGTGTAGGCATTAATGCTATTAAAGGACACAGTGACTACTTCAGATCAGACACCCTGTATGGTGGAAATCCCCTCCTACAGAGGTTGTGGTCCTGGTCTCAGATACTGCAGCATTTTATTAACTTCTTATCAGACTCCAGCACACACATGGCTAAACAAATTGTAATTTCTTAGAAGCAAGAAATTCTATGATGATCATAACAAACAGGCTGGAAAGATGTGCTTTAAGACTTTCAATAGAGTCCTTAAATGAAAGGAAGTTCAGAAATAACTGTATCAGGAATAGTGTGACCAGCAGCAGTAGGGAAGTGATTATGCCCCTGTACTCGGCACTGGTGAGGCCGCACCTCGAGTACTGTGTTCAGTTTTGGGCCCCTCAGTACAAGAAGGACACTGAGGTGCTGGAGCGTGTCCAGAGAAGGGCAACGAGGCTGGTGAAGGGTCTAGAAAACAAGTCTTATGAGGAGCGGCTGAGGGAACTGGGGCTGTTTAGTCTGGAGAAGAGGAGGCTGAGGGGAGACCTTATCGCTCTCTACAACTACCTGAAGGGAGGTTGTAGTGAAGCGGGTGTTGGACTCTTCTCCCAAGAAACTAGTGATAGGACGAGAGGAAATGGCCTCAAGTTGCGTCAGGGGAGGTTTAGATTGGACATCAGGAAGAATTTCTTTACTGAAAGAGTGGTTAGGCATTGGAAGAGGCTGCCCAGAGAGGTGGTGGAGTCGTCATCCCTGGAGGTGTTCAAAAAAGGTATAGACGTGGCACTCCAGGGCCTGGTTTAGGAGTCCTGGTGGTGTTAGTTGATGGTTGGACTTGATGATCTTAGAGGTCTTTTCCAACCTTAATAATTCTATGATTCTATGAAATCCCAGGAGCTGGGGACTCCATTTAAAAGTTTTATAACTTTTTAATGTATATATAAAACTTCTGAATTGGCATCCACATGGCCTCTATTCTATTTCAGCCCTTTTATGAAACCGCACAGAATTTCTTATTAAAATGAAATCAAAGCCTGATTATTTTTATTCTAAATCATATCCACGCTGAGTAAACTGACACAGCAAATACTTGTGAATTTAAAACGTTGACAAAAATATTATTAGCATGTCACGTGGCTTCTCCCTGAGACTCTCTTGCTAGAAGCAGACAGGAGACAGAACAGAGAAAGAAGTGTGTGGGTCCCTGGGAAAATATAACCTTTGGTTTGGTATAGATTGCTGTAAATATTACATTAGAAGTATTAGGGAGACCAAACTAGTCCAGAATGCTGCAAGCCCTAGGCTTGAAATAAAGGCATAAGAAGTGAAACCGTTTGGTATATGCATAATTTTTACTGCAGAGTCCAAGAAAGGGATGGTAATGTACAGTGCCTTCAGTCATTCTCACAGTGCATTCATTTATTCTTATTACTGTAAGGAAGCAAAGGTGAAAGAGAGCAGATATACAGTGCAGGATGCATATATGAGGAGCTCTGCTGTGGCAGATGATTTAAAATGCCATTCCAATGTATCGGCTGTGCTGCCTGCACTGCAGCATCTCTTTCAATCAGCTGTGCTGGGATCAGACTTCAGCAAATACCTGTGCAGAGAGCTGGAGCTTTAAATTTCTACCTCTTAGGAAGACAGAGACTGCAGGAAGCCTGTGACCCTTTTTATTAAAGGAGGAACTCACGGTTATCATCCCTCAATGCAAGAAATTCTCTGTTGGAGAGAGACTGCATTAAAAAACATCTACTGTGTCAAATATTAAATGCCTCATTCCTAGCTCTAGCTGAGGGCATTTGACACAACCCGTTGTCTATGAAAGCAGCTTTAATCACCTTTGCATTCCTCTCTTCCTTGGCCAAGCTTCCCTGGAATGGATTCCAATCTTAAAGGCTGCTCCCTCCTGGACAGGCTGTCAGCATCTTTGAGGGACCATTAAAGCAGCAGGGAAATGTAGTTTGGCCACACTCCTGGCATACCTATTTCTTCTCAAGTTACAAGAGAGCTATTTATGTGTGCAGTTAAGCACAGAAGCTTCTACAGAAGTTCTAACCCAAACTAGGGCCTTGTTTATGGAAGATTTTCTCATAACTGTAAGAGTAAGAAGTAGACAAATTGTGCAAGATTTCTTCTTCCTGGAGGAGAATCTCTCTCCTGATAGTTGATTAAGAGAACTTTCCTGTAAGGTGAATGTGAAATAAGTGGGGAAAGAAGCCTACAAAACTTGAAGGGAAAACATATTACTCATTCTTACTAATTTTCTGCAGTAACCTGGCCATTTTTAATAAAAGTTTCTGAAACAGTAATTCATCATAAGCTGGCTCATGTTGCCACTCTTGGTACACTGAGCCTGATTCTTCTAAGAGTATGATTAACAACTTTACTTCTTCTGTCTATTTATGGTTTATCAAGAGTTCTATCAAATGCCTTAGCTTTTTCCTCTAACTATTGTTCGTGATATTATGTATTAAATAGGTACATTTGAAATCTCTTATAATCCTTATGTTTTAAATCTCTGGTATAATGTGTTGTTGGGCTCTTGTTCAAATGAAATAACTTTCAAATTGAAATGTTGTAATAATTTAAAATTAGCTAGTTCTGCAGCTGTTAAAAATTCTGATCACATCAAATTTGGACACCTTATGAAAAATGCAACAACATGGCAATTGTACTTTGTGTCCTGGTGGCTGACCTTCCTTTTCTAGTGTCTTTGTTAAACACACATTAATGTCACCTGTAGGTATTAAATGAGCAGAAATGCAACGTGTGAAAATCATCTGTTGACAATTGTTTTTACTATGGGAAGGGAACACCTGCAGAAGCGGTTTCTGTCCACAGCAGCGCAGTTTGCTGTTCTTTGACATGTGATTGGGGACAGCATAGGAATTCCCCAATTTGCCTAGAACAGCAAAAAATCCCAAGTCTGTCAACGTTTTAGGAGGTAATTTAGAAACTAGTTGTAGAGACCTTCTTGTATCCTGTTTCATCATACTTCTCTCTTGTTAATTTGTTCTGATCATCTCTTTACCTCCTGATTTGGCACTTCCATGACAGTTTTGACTATACCCTACCAGAATTCACCAGCCTCTGTTAAAATATTAGGACAACCTTTGCAAGCAAGCTTTCATTTACAGAGTGGATTTAATTCAGATAAACATTTGCATGCAGACATGTTATATTTGTAGCTAATATGGCTCTAAAGTATTTAAATTTGTTTGGTTTATGAAAAAATCCAAACAAACCTTGAGTGGAAATGATGTAGCTTGTAACAGTTATGCCAGTAACTGAGATGTGATTGTATGATTGAGGTACCTAGTTCAGAAACTTAAAACAGGTCAAATATGAAGCAAAGTAGGAACAACAAAACATAGGCAGACTCTTTAGTCTGCATGGTTCACCAAAAATCTACAGGTCACAGGTGTGACAATAATATTGGTCAGTTTAGAATAACAATTATATTTGTGAATACAAATGAAAAGGAAATAAAATAACAGAGCATAGTTGTTTGTACGTTAATGTTTGTATAGCTCATTTAAATAATGTCAGTGTAGTTTGTGATAAGATTTGCACTCTAGCTTGTTTTAAAAACAAGGAAAAGAAAAAACTGTTCATATATTTAATTGGTCTTTGTTTTTTCTTATTTATGAAGGATGCTCTTGACAGAAATTACAATAGCTTTAGTGATCTCTGTCTCTCATCATCATCACCATAATGTATACATGTAATGATAAGATATTTCTAAGGCTCAATCATTTTTCTATTTTTTATTGCCACAATAAAGTCCGTATCACCTCCTCCCTCTGCCAACAGTCTGAACATCTCAGTGACTGAATGAAGAGGAAAATGGGAGTTATTAGTCACGAAAAAAACAAACCACCTGTAGTCCTTGCTTGAAGAAGCAATTACAATAATCTATTTCTATTGTCATAATTTTGCTGGAAACATGAAAATAAATGTGGCTACTTGAAATTGAATAATGTTCTAAGTAATTTATCAAGACAGTTATTGTTATTACAAAGCCAGTGCGACTAAGAAAAAATATATCAAGTAGAGATGGAATGAATGCTTTGCAAATAATTCATACAATATGAAAGTGACAATTTTCACTGGTTTTGATCATCACAAATGTTTTTCCCCACATTCCATTTTGCTCCTAATTATGTATATGTACATATATGTGTATGTGTGTGTCTAGATATACATGCAACCATATTTTAAAAAACAGTTATTCAACAGATTATTATCTTTAATCAGTAAATCATCCAATTTTTGCAGGGCTGTGCAGTCCAAATATATTTTCAAGACAGTATTTATTTGCGTTACACCCCAGAATCCATTTCAGGGAGACTGAAATTGCCAAAGTGTGCTACACATTTCTGTGAATGTTACTTTCATGTAGAATGTACTTTAAAATTAAATTCCCCCACTTGGCATATGTTCATATGCTTTAGTTACTTGTTTTACTTCAGACTGCTTAGAATAATGGTTTCTAAAANTTAGAATAATGTTTTTTAAAATTTATTTTTTTTTTTTTTTTTTTTTTTTTTTTCCAAAGAGGACTATACTTCTACATCTAAGAGAATGTAAAAGCAGGATTTGTTTAAAAATTCCATCAAAACCCAACAGATATCCTAAGTTGCATCCCTTAGTATTTCTATTAGAAGCGTGATGTTGTCAACTTTTTTTTTTATGGATACCTATTTAAAAACATTTGTCCTCAGGTAGCATTTGTGCTTCTGACAAAGCATGGTTTATTGCATTCCCTTCTAGCTCAAACACAGTTTATGATGTCAAGGCGAGCGATTTTCTAAACTAAAAAGTTGCTGGCTGCTTGTCCTTCATGTCAGATGTGATGTTTCAGATATTTTAAAGGCAAGACAAAAATGACTGCATTGTTTTCATTCCTTCAGCAAAAGAATTTTAGCTGTACAGGCCTACCCAGGACTTCAAAGCTATTTGCATATTTTTAGCTAGAGGACTGAGGATGTGGAGGAGCTGGATTAGCGTAATAAACCTTCATGCTCCAAGCTCCCATTTAGTTCAGCAAGTCAACAATAACTTGTTTTATAAAAAATGAAGTGTAGTAAAAGAATGTTCAAGAGAAATGTATTTCAAGAGCTTCTGCTTCAGAGTCTTTAGAGAAGAAAAGATTAAAGGACCTGGCTCTTTCTGCTTTAGAGAGAAGTTGTGTGTTTATGAATACTAACAGAGCTCTGGACCTGCAAGCATACCTGACTGCTTCTCATGTCCTGCGCCCACTACTAAATCAACATAAATGCAAAGTTGGAACAATTCTGCTTTTTCTAGAGGCTACAGCAGAGGCAATAGTGCTTCTGAGACCTGCTGTTTTCTTGGATGTTGCTGAGGCTATGACGTTGCAGCATGACATCTTATGACATTGCAACAAGAGAAAAGGGGTCCCCACAGGTGGCTAAGCCACATTCAAAGTGCTGCATGCTGCCTGTCCACATGACAGATAAGAAGGCCCACAAATATAGGATGACACTTATCACATGCAAAATTTTCCCTTGGTGTATGTCAGCTGGCCTAGAACTGCTCCTGGACATGTTGCACCAGGTAAGCAGTTAGGTGATCTCTGAATCTGGCCTCCAGCATGGCCTCACAGCCATACCATGGAAAGTATAGATGTTGCTACTGTGGCCCAACTCTAATATTGATTTATAGGATTCCTTAAAGAAAAGAAGGGGATAGCTGTGGAAGAGTGAAATATTCTTTCTCAAAATTGCACAAAATGATTGAAAGAAAATGCGCTGCACCTGCAGTTGTTCTGTTTCGTCCTTAAATTCTGCTTCTCGCTTCCACAGCAAAACACTGGGAAATCAGATGCTACATTTGGTAAGAACAAGCTAATGGTTGTAACAGCCCAATGAGGAGACACTAAGAACAGTTCTCTCAACATGCAATTTTCTTGCATGTGTGCTACATCTACAGAGGCTTTCATTAACAAAACCTGTCTCCTTATGGTTTCAGAGCCATCCTTGATATTCTTAATGCTGGCTGGTTTGTAATAAGGTCTATAAAGACCTTTAGACTTCTAAAACATGCACTGCTGTGCATCTGACATTTTTGAGACAATGGCTCTAGCAAAAGATTTCTTGTTTGGGAGTTAACTGTTTTTATGATATGACAGCTAAGCAATAAAGACATCTATGACGTCCATAATGATACTTGCTGGGCATCATTCCTTCAGCAGTGGATTATGTTGTGCACTATAGCTGAGAGGAGTTATGAGCAAATGCATGAGACACTGAAGAAAATAGTCACCTGAAAAGATTTAGTGAAAGGAAATTCCAAATGCCCTCTAATATGTGGGCAAAGTATAAAAGTGTCAAATCTGCATTTACTTATTCCTGATTTAATAGGTTAATTCCATTTTGTTTGGTAACAAATGGGATTGGATGTTCAAAAGACCAGCAGCAATTTTGACAACTATTAACTTTGCGGCTCTGAAATAATTGCAAAGGATCTAAGAACCATGACCTGAGGATCTATGTGTCTTTGCTTATTCACTTTTACATGAACAGTTATTACTAACAACTAAACATTTATTTTTAAATTACCTTTACAGGCAATTTTACAGGGCATTTGCTGTGGGAAGGCATCGTTACTACATTGCCTGCAGTCTCATTTAATTCCATGATGGAAATTGCTTACGTTTGTTTCCATTCTGTTTCTATAGAATACTTTGCCTTACACTAAGTGCACTTTGGCTTGCATAAACATAAAGTCAGAAAAATTAATATTAAATTTGTTTGGCATATTTATTCATATCCTTTAAGTGCCTTTCCATCAAATATCTCACATCTAATAAAGGTAATGAAGTTGTTTTAGATGGGCAATAGCACTCCATTCAAAGCACTTACATTTCAGATTCAAGCCTGTATTATTTTTAAGAAACTTAGCTGCATAGCTGCACAGGGATCACTTGAGCGCATGAGTTTGGTGCCTTGTTGAGTTCATTTTATGCTAATTCAAAGTTTAGTAAATATTCTTTACGATTTTTTAAAATCATGTATTATCACTTTTTCTCATTAGAAGACAGTGCAATCTTTCTTTCCTCACTATTATCACTGATGTTGCACTTGAGCAGGCTCTTGCTTAAACACTTCGTAAACTCTGTGATTTTTGTTGTTGCAGCTGAAAATTCTTTCACTTCTCTTGTCAAATGCTTTTGCAGACCAGACTTAACAGTCAACCTCTTGCTGCATGGTTGCCAGAACAGCTACCTCTGCAGGTCTCTAATCAAACAGTCAGGACATAATATTAATATGCGTTTATGTACCTTTACATTGCCAGGCTTGTTTTATGCTGTAAATAAGAAACTGGTCCTTCTTGGTTTTACTGCTTCTAAAGCAGTAAATGCTATGGCTTCTAAAGCTTTCTGTTTTCATTTAGCTACTAACATATATAAATTTAACAGACGCAGAGGAATTATAATAATGTTTAAATATTGCAAACCCTATTTCCCTTGTGGGTCCTTCCTTCTCCTTGGGAATAAATAATCGCATGAACATTTCACTCTAAATAAACGAAAGTGCTATGGACTGGCTGTACATTGCAATTTGCTGAGGTGGCACAAATCCTGTCAGATCAGTATGTTAAAAACTGGGTGCCTGAAATTGTGAAGTAAATTAAAGTTGGAGCATTAATATAAAAATCCAGATTTTCTAATGCCATGGAGCATTTGAAACTCCCTGAAACTTGAGTGGAATTTGGAAATCTCCAGTCCTTTGAAAATCCATGCAGTTGTATTCAAGTATGTAAAAATACGGTTATAGGCCCTGTATTGGACTGGGATAAGTAGGAAGATTTGGAGAAGATGGCTTAGGTGACTGATGTAATTTATAAGGAAGAGTTTGCTCACCTAAAGAAAGTTCTGCCCCTGTTTTCAGTATCTCTAAAGGTACAAAACATATCAGTTTGGGTAACACTCACCACTGCTTACTATCCCTGACAAACTTGCTCCTGAAAACATTTGTTTGGAAATAGAAGATGGCATAACCTACTAGGGTAAGAACATTGGAAACCTTCAGCCTCTGAAGAGCAACCCTGTTCTTGCTTGCCCCTCATTAGTGTCGATACGTAAAGTCTAGCTAGCTTACTGCCAGTAGCTCTACTAGAAGTATTAGTAGAGCTTAGAATTTCTGCTAACTGAACGCTTGCCTTGGAAAACACATCTATTCTGCTGTTTTAATAAAATATGAGCTTATTTACTTATTTATTTACAGTATCACTTCTTTTTTAACTGTATAATAACTACAAGGAATAACTTTGATCTTAGTAGTTATCTGATTCCAAAATCTACTAATGTTGTTTATTGAGTATTCACCACAGTTACAAGAAAATTAGATATACAGTGACTCTATGTAGTAAGTAATTATTCAGCTTTAATGAAAGTGAACCATAAGCTAACTTTAATGAACTGCTGCATATTACATGTTGCTTTACTTCATAAACAAATCCTTTTGCATTCATAGTTGTAAGTGAACACTTCTGAAATACATATTCAGATAATTAACAATTAAAGATGTCTTTTTTCCTTTCTTCTCTTTAACAATATTTTAAACAAGAAGCCCTTAGCAAAAAGAGATAAACATCAGTGCTCTAAGCCTCTAACAACTCACATGAACATTCAGTTTTATTCACTATGAAAAAAACACATGTCAAGACAAGGATTAAGTAAAGGACTTGGTCCAAATCCCATTGAGGTCCCTAGAAACACCTTTACTGATAGCAGTGTATTTGAATCAAATCTGTGCAAGTTCTGCATTTAATTTTTAGCTTCCATTCTGTCAGCATGGTATTCAGATATATCCCAAACAAAATCTGCAATGGCATTGAAATGGCCTCTAAAACTATTCTATCTTCATAAATCCTTTTTTCTCAAGAAATGTTTTTTGGCCTTTCAGAAAGAACAACTTTGGATGCAGGCACAAATTCTCCGAAAGATCATTCCACTCTTGAATTTCCCCAAAACACCTTTGTTTCATAAACATCTTCTCATAGCCACATATATTAGCTTTTGCTTGGGCTTTAGGATGACTTTTTGCATGTATTTGCTCTCAGGTCCATATGTAAATGTGTGATTCTAACATAATTTTTTCCCATTTCTCTTTTCAGTTCTTCATTGCAAAATTGCACGTTAGACACAAGAAGGAAAAAATAGTCCTCTTGTGTGAAATCTGTGCTGTGCCAGAATCTGTAGGAATTCCTGCATCCCTGTCATAGCACAGGTCTCAGCTCACTCTGAGTTTCATCAGTAGATCCTCAAGTGAGTTGGGATAATCAGTGTGCAGTGGTGAAACATACTTGTATTCCGTAAACAGTTATTTCCTATTAGATTACTATAGACTCTTCCAACATTTGACCTACTGCTTCTGAGGAGTAGACGAAACACTGCTTCCCCTTTATTTTTTGTTTCCTCTGATCAGGGGCTGGCCAAGGCACTTCTACTGAACTAAGATTTTTATTTTCACTCAGTTTACTGTGAAATTTGTATATGGTGGAATTCTTCAAGTGAGCAAATAAAATGGATTTATGGTAGGAAAATGGAGAGTAAATTTCAGAATATCATTAGTGAGGTAGGTTTACTTACCCCTAAATGCCTGTTTAAGTAAAAGTTTATGTTTTGGCTAATGCTATTGTTTGGAAATTAAAGACTATTATAACGAACAAAAGAAGAAAAACAGTAATAAAGAACATTCCATCAGTGCTATTTCTTTTAAGCAAAGGTCTGAAGAGAAAGAAGAACATGTTATTAGGGTTATGATAGGAAAGGTGCTATAAAATTGGTAATTCACCTTCTGAGAATCATTTAGTATCAACTGATTGGAATTGTTTTCAGCTAATATGTGTATTGGTGCAGCGTTCCCTCTATATGGATCTGAACTGATGTCCTAAAAACAGAAAATGAGAAGCAGAGAGAGAGATGTAGTGTTATTGCTTGCATATGATTGACATATCTGATAAAATCTTTCAAACTTTGTGAGGAAAAATAGATTAATTAAGTGGTTATTTTTACTATATAGCATGTGATCTTTTGTATTAGGACATTATTCAAAGCAGAACTAATGTGAGGAAATTTGAAGACCCAATATTTTAAAACCAGATTAGAACAGCTGGATGATTCTAATTGTTGTGTTCCGCTTATTAATTCTTATTTATCATGAACCAGAACTGGTTTTCTTACACTGTTATCAGTGCACTGACATGTACCTTGAAATGCATTGATAGATTCCAGGTGTAAAGTTCCGTGCTGCACTTGTACAAGGATCAGCAGAAAAATGTGTCTACACAGCAGCTGTTCAACAGCAGCTCTAGCACATCTTTGTGCCTTCCAGTGCCTGCCTCTTCCAGCCTGTAGAAAGGCCCCTACCAGAATTTAGACCTGGCTGCCATTTCTTACTACGGAGCCTTTCTGATCTGTCTTACAGAAGATTTCACACAATCATAGAATCACAGAATAGTTTGGGTTGGAAGGGACCCTTAAAGGTCATGTAGTCCAACCCCCCTGCAGGGACATCTTCAACTAGATCAGGTTCCTCAGATCCCCATCCAGTCTGACCTTGAATGTTTCCAAGGATGAGGCATTTACTACCTCTCTGGGCAACCTGTTCCAGTGTTTCACCACCCTCATCCTAAAAAATATCTTCCTTATATCCAGTCTAAATCTACCCTCTTTTAGTTTAAAACCGTTACCCCTTGTCTTATTGCAACAAGCCCTACTAAAATTTATCCCCATCTTTCTTATAAGCCCCCCTTAAATACTGAAAGGCCAGAGTAAGGTCTCCCCAGAGCCTTTTCTTCTCCAGGCTGAGCAACCCCTACTCTCTCAGCCTTTCTTCATAGGAGAGGTGTTCCATCTCTCTGATCATATTTCTGGTCCTCCTCTGGACCTGCTCCAACCGGTCCATGTCTTTCCTGTACTGAGGACTCCAGAACTGGAAGCAGTACTGCAGGTGGGGTCTCACCAGAGCAGAGCAGAGGGGCAGAATCACCTCCCCTGACCTGCTGGCCACGCTTCTTTTGATGCAGCCCAGGATATGGTTGGCTTTCTGGGCTGTGAATACACATTACCGGCTTATGTCCAGTTTTTCTTCCACCAGTACCCCCAAGTGCCTCTCTGCAGGGCTGCTCTCAAGCCCTTCATCCCCCAGCTCGTATTGAAGCCAGGGGCTGCCCCGACCCAGGTGCAGGACCTTGCACTTGGCTTTGTGGAACCTCATGAGGTTCACACAGGCCCACTTCTCGAGCTTGTTGTGGTCCCTCTGGATAGCATCCTGTCCCTCAGGCATGTCAGCTGCACCACTCAGCTTGGTGTCGTCTGCAAACTTGCTGAGGGTGCACTCGATCCCACTGCCTATGTCGTTGATGAAGATGTTAAACAGTACTGGTCCCAACATGGACCCCTGAGGGACGCCATTCGTCACTGATCTCCATTTGGACATTGAGCCATTGACCACTACCCTCTGGATGCGACCATCCAACCAATTCCTTATCCACTGAACAGTCCACCCATCAAATCCATATCTCTCCAATTTAGAGAGAAGGATATTGTGGGGGACTGTGTCAAAGGCCTTACAGAAGTCCAGATAGATGACATCTGTAGCTTTTCCCTTGTCCACTGATGTAGTCACTCTGTCATAGAAGGCCACTAGGTTGGTCAGGCAAGACTTGCCCTTGGTGAAGCCATGCTGGCTGTCTCGAATCANCTGTCTTGCAGTCCATCCACTCGAGAGGTTTGGGAAGAGAGGTTGCCAGTGAAGACTGAGGCAAAGAAGTTGTTGAGTACCTCAGCCTTCTCCTCATCCGTTGTTACCAGTTTGCCAGTCGTGTTCATCAGGGCGAGTACACTTTCTTTGACCTTCATTTTCTGGCTGACATACCTGTAGGAGCCCTTATTGTTCCTTGCATCCCTTGCCAAGTTCAGCTCCAAATGTGCC
>WAAD01010511.1:33682-44686 GCA_013389945.1 Fregata magnificens | reverse complement strand
GCTGCCCCCACTTTGAGTGTGGTTTAGAAGTGAGCATTTCTAGAAAACACCAAAGATCAAAGGTCTTCCTTATCAGATGGAGTGCTCAGTGGCTTGTGTTAGCTTTTTAAAACATTGTCCCAACACAGATGAGAGATGAAGTGACAGGTCCTGTCACTGTGCCCAGGAATTTTCACTCTGTGACCAGAGTTTTGATATACAATAGGGACAAAGCAGTAGGGAATGAGGGTGCTGTGTGCGCTGACCCCTTTTCTGTGGGATTCATTCCTTTCCCTCTTAAAAAAAAAATTAAAATCCTCACTTTACATTAGATATCATGAGCACCTATTCCCACAGCAGGTGTCCTGGACAGCCTTATTTCATGCTCCATCAGAAAGACATGAGGCCTGTAGGAGTCAAGACTTCTGCAAGAAGTGACTCCTAACTGACCGAGGGAACTCTCCAGGATGGGGAACTCTCTTCTGGTAAAAAAGGCTGTTCATTTCACATTAAGTTTTAATTTAGCAGAACAATTGCTTGCTTTCTTCAGAGAAGGAGAACATGTTCCACAAACAAAGACTGTCTATAAGCATTAACTTTGGCCCCACTAAGCAAGAGGTCAGGTTTATTTTCCATACACTGTGCCTGCCAGACCTTTTTTTCCGTTGTTCCATTCTACCGCTTTTCATCAGGTCACTCTTATTATAATTCATCCATGAAAAAAAAGGAAGAAAAAAAATTTATTCCTTTAAAGCAAAGTGAATTCAAACATCAACATGCAAGAAGGAAATCAAACAATAACAACCAAATTTAGGAATAAACTTCTTTCTTTGACCAAGCAGCACGTGCCACAACTATAACAGGACAAGATCGAATACTTTTCTAAGACCCCAGCAATTAGCAACAAAACACTGTGACAGTTTTAAAGGATGAAGAAATTCTGATTGGAGTTAGCTACAACTTGCTTTCAATATAGTGTAGTCACAGGCAAGGGAGGGACAGAGGGAGTAATTCAAGATTTATTTTTGTGACCAAATTTTGCTCTGAGCAGCCTAGATTTTGGCATTACATCAAATGACTAGTCCATTAATCATATTTTAAATAGTCTTTGCTTTTACATTTTCCTTTTTTGATGGACAAGAATATTTTGTCAATGACAAAAATATGTAGATTCACTTAGCAAAATAAAACCCACAGACAGACTAATAAATTTATTTGTGTCCAAGGGAATACAGTCTCAAGATTCCTGAGAAAACCTGCAGAAGGAAAGACTATCTCACACTTGAGTATCCTCCAAACTCTGCAAAGAGCAAGCTGGGCCAATTTTGTTGCTCAGGGTGTATGAGTGGCTGCTTTAACTCAGCTCAAAGGCAGGAGGACACCAGAGCTCACCTTGATCTGGTGTGGACTGGACTCCAAAACTCACTGCAATTGATAGAAAGACTGTGACATCTTAGAAACGCTAGTGCAAGTGTGCTTGGGCAGCTGGCTGCTTAGCTGAGACCTGTGCAGCCCACAGGAGCCGATGCTCTGTCGGTGGGTGAGCTGTTCTGTGGCATTCCCGGGGGTGAGAAACATCCAGCTGTGGGTGTGAAAATGCATTCAATTGAGGTGCCAACTGAAGTCTCCTTCTCATCTGGCTGGGGGACAGCCGTGCCAATGGTACTGCTCTCGTCAGAGAGCAGGATCTGGCCTCAGAGAGAGGAAGACAAGTGGAAGGCAAAGAAAGCTCCAGCCTTTTACTTAGGCACCCAAGGCTCTCCTTGTGCTAAACTCACCTGAATGAAGAAACACGGCACCTCCGTGCCAAAGAATAATTCAGCTGAACTAAACCACAAGCAATTCCACAAAGAAAAAGCTGGGATAATGAAAGGCAATGCACCCATCACGAAACCCAGATATAGCAGTGACATTGAGGAGGTTGTTTTCTCAGCAAATAAACTGTAGAACCACAGCTCACATCTTCCCCTTTGGAAACAGGTTGCCCTCAGCCATGGGCCTGTTATCCCCAAGTTCAGTTTGTTTTGCTCAGTTTTGTTTGTTTCTGTAGTTCATTTGCAGTTTTTTTCTGAAGAGAACATTAACAGACAGACACACACAACGTGGAAAAAATAAATGTTTTGCTTTCTGGAAATTCCATGACTAAGAACAGCTAAAATGTCAGTTGCCAGTTTATTTAGACATGACAAGGCATATGGCTAGACCAATTCTATTCCTTTCTTGTTATTATATAAATGTCTTCTGAAAAAAAAAGAAGAAAATTGGCAGGGCACTGAATTGGGGAGGCCTAGCATTTCCAGACCTAGTCTTCTCTTGCTATTTTCTTTCCACATCCATCTTCTCCCTACAACCAAAGTTGGGGTTTACCTCTATCCTCTTTTCCTCTACATTTCACAATTGGTTAAAATTGTTGGGATTACTCCTCCTTCCCTCCCTGTACCGGTGTTATTCAAAAGGACTGGGGGGAGGCAGAGGAGAGGTCTGCCCAGTCCTTGGTCAGCTCACATCCCCAAACTCACCTGTGGCAAAACTCCCTGTGTTCCAGTGAACATGGAGATGATAACTTCAGCTCAGGTTTCTCTTCTCCTTGACTAGTGCTTATAGCCCTGGCTGGCCTGAAAGGTGAAGCAGGGAATGCCTCTGGGAGGTGAGCTCTCTGCATCCAGCAAGAATGGCTCCAAGCCAAACCCCAGGATGGAGCATATTTCATCCTTGCTCACTGAAATGATCTTACCTTCTTATTATGAGATCCATTAAAGGAGAGACTTAGTGCTAGATGACAGGGTAGGAACAAAGTGCTTCTCTACATGAGCTGTTTATTGGGTAACTAAGGTTATCTCGCACCAGTAAGCTGGACACGATGATGCATACAACCTAGGAAGAAGATACTGAAGCCCCTTAGGGCAATGCAGATGGGGAATACCATCTGCTAACATTTATCAGGGTATTACTTTTCTCTTCCTATATCCTCTACAACTGTGGCAGGACTAGGTTAGTTGCCTGGCTGCTGCTGCCTTTCGTGGGGTAAAGTCCTCACTCATCACAATAGCCAAAGCAAGGGTGGCTCTTTGTGTGGTGTTTGCTCAAAGACCTGTGGAAGGAAGAGGCAGTTTCTGCCCCCAAAGACTGCAGAACATGGCAAAGGGTCCCTGTGCTTGGCCTCTGCTAAAATGCAGGAGGAGATGTGGCCAAGGGGGTGTGGCAAGAAGGTTCCTCAAAAGGCTGAGCCGTTGCAGAGTCCAAACAGGTACAGGAATTACAGGAGGCCACCAACTATCAGAGACTGCATAGCTCAGTGGCAGACCCTTGAACTTCACAGGGAAAGTTGTTCTGTCCCAGATGTGAAACTGAATAAAGAAATACGGATTTTCCCAGCAATATCCCCTTTTTGTGTGTGTACTAAACCACCACTACCACATGAAGTGAGGAAAACATAATGTGTCGGTTTGAAGGATATATCAAGGTGCAAAAGAGCTGCTGGCTTTCAGAGCAACTGACTGCTACAGCTGGTCGCTTCCCCTGATGAGCCCAGGGCTGACCACTGGTAAAGCATGGCTGAGGTAGTGCAGGAGGGAGGTAGTGCATGACCTTTAATTCCACAGTTAGAGGAAACTGCCTGCAAGAATGCAGGAGAAATTAGAGGAATTAACTTTGTTCTGTTAATGTTAGATCTGTCAATCTAGTTCTTTCAGGAAAGCACATGGCAATTCCCGTAAACAACCGATGGCTTTAAAGGCCTTTAGCTAGAAGTCTGGTCACCTTCCATCCCACTTTTCCTGACCTTGAGCCTTAATTATAAGGTCTGTGATTTATGACTAAACAGCATAATTGCATAAAGCAGAGGAGAAAGGCATCCAGACATAACTGGATGTACTCTAAATGTGAATGTTCGTGCACGTACTGATAAGCACCAGGATAATAAGGTGGTACATTCCAGATCTCTGGATATATTAGTGCAAAGCAAATGGCCCCAGGTGGTTTCTGAAATTAACAAAATCTTGCTCTCAGTCTGGAACTGTTAATTGTTAACTACTCAGATAGGCTTACATTCCTCTTACTTCACAAATTAAACCCACTTGTCATCTGTTATTGATTTCATAGCTTTAACATTCAGGGAAGGAAAACAGACTGGGGAAGAGAAAAAAGAAAATCTGTGTCAGGATGTGCTCCACTGTGTGTGCAGTATAATAAAAGGCCTACAAACAGATTATCTCTTTGGCAGAGGAAAAAGGGGTTGTGTTTTGCAGAGGCAGATGAGCTCTGATGGGAAAGCCTTCCTCCCATGGTCCCCTGAGTGCATCTCCACTCTCTCTAAGCAGCACACATAAGGGCAGCACTGAAATGTAATCGCTGAACAACAAGGCATAAACCTCAGTTCAAGTTTTAGCAGCCTGGGGGGGGCGATCGTGGCAATGGGATCCACCCTCCCGCTTCCCCGTGCACCTGCTCATGCCAGGAAGGGAACAGGGGATTTATTCTCCAGTAATTCCCTGATTATAGAGCAGCCTTCACTTCTGGGTGTGCTCTCTCAGGACTCTGGGGATGTTCTACAGATATCTGGCTTCTTCAAGCAGAAAGTTTTGAGTGCAACACAAATGCTGCACTTCTGCTAAGTGCTGCAACCTCTGAGAGTCAGGATCCAGTCCATAATTTTCTTCAGCACATTTTTTTAAACATTTTGGACAAATGTAACTACAGGGTTTCTGAATTCAGATGTAATCCAACAAATGGCCACCTGTCGAGTGCAGAGATCCTCCTGTAGCAATCAATACACAGTAATGCCCATCACCCTTTCACTTTCATGAAGTCCAACAACCAACATTCAAGTCCTCAGTCCTTTACAGCAAGGAGGTAGGACACCCACCTCCTGATAGTGCAGACACTTGCAGCATGGCCTCTCCTCTCTTCCATTATGCTATTGCTATTTCTAGAAATCCAGGCTTCACTCCTTAAAATGAGATTCCATTTCTGTAGGCACAGTGGGCCCAAAAAGAGATGCTACCAAACAGCGCGTTATTAGCTGCAATACTTTGGAGATGGATTCTGAGGTCATATTTGGCCTGTAATTAAGGTTTGATAAAATCCAGCATTTATCAAACCTAAATGCAGTAGGAATATCCCTCCTTTGATGAAGCAGGTAAATTTTTTCCAGTAGTGTGTACGCATCCCAGCCAGTACAGCACCAGTGGAAGAAGGATAAACAGAGAAGTGAAATCAAAGAGAAATCAGCTGCTAAGCAAAAGTGAAACCAACACCTCAACCACAGGCAACACAGTAAAAGTAAAGGCAGCAGAAGTGCGTGAGCAGAGAAAAGACACAATTTTCTGTGTAATATTACCTGGCTGCTTAAGCTAATTTAGTAGTTGCAATGCCGAGTGCAGGGTTTCTTGTAATATATGGGGTCAAATTTTTTGCAGACCTTCCTCCTTCCAGCTTGTGGAGAATCACCCTGGTACTTTGAATTTGAGAAAGTCCCTTTAACTAAGATACTCCCTTGCTTTTTAACCCTAGAAAACTTTGTTACTTTTACTGTCTTCCCGTGAATTCAGACTTTTCTTTAACTTGCTGGGACTCTCTTCATGACTATCCATTTTGCATTCACTCCCTGACACCAGCAGATACAGCAAAATAATTAGTGGTTTGATAAAAACTTGGGAAGAGATGGACAACTGACATTCTTTTGGAGATCTCATGTAGGTCCAATATTTTTTCTTCTGCATATTTTAATTATCTGATCCCAGAACCCAACATTTGGAAGGTAACATGCCCTTACTGTGCCATGACTCTGCAGTCTGCCTTGCCAGCCAGCAGTCTGTTCCCCACGCTAGCATGGTGCATCGCAGCTCTCTTGCAACCTGTAACTGGATGCAAGCCACCATGTGACACAGATTCAGGTGTACCCTGTCACACAGCAGGTGCATATGCTTTGGTATGGGCTCATTTGCCACTTCCTCCTGTCTCTTTTTGGGGATGCCCAAGGAAGAAGGTAGTACTGAATCACAGTCCCAGACTGGGGGTCCCTGCCTTGGGTCTGTCACCGTGGAGTGGTTGCCTATGTCCACCCCTGACGTAACCACAAGGCTTTCAGTAACACAACTAGCAAGTAAAACATCAATATAACAATGTTTTAATAGTTTGAAAATGTTTTACCAATTAAAGGAACTAAATTAATCATGTGGAGAGGGAGTTGCCTTCTCTACAGGAGCAGACCCTGCGTACCTACGCAGCATCAGATGCAAATGGGTAATGATATTCTGTTGAAGAAGAGGAGAGATGGATGTTTTCAGGATAGTTTGGGGAACCAAATCTCTCTTTTGATTGTGAACTATTTCAGATACCAGTTGCTTTGGATAAATTAGTTTGCACCAAATTTACTTTTAATCAAAATCACGTCGCTTTCTGAATGTTTGCCATCCACAGGGAATTGGTATTTGGATTTGGACTCAGCAGCACATATCAGACCATCTGGTAATATTGTGTAGGGGATGAGATCAATGGGTTAATATTCAGGCACACACAATGATGCCACCGTTTCCTCCTCTGCTGATTAGCTCTGCTCTCAGGTTCTACTGAAGGGTAAAACAGACAAGCAAATGGCTTGTTTTATTAATTTTTTTAACACACATTTGCTAGTTGCTCCCTATATTTGCATGTGTTTGTATTTTCATACCACAGTCAAAGGATTTAAAAATCTGCTTTATCTACTCTGATGTGCTGAATCAGGAAGAGGCGTTGGCATTTTTGTGGTGATGTTTGTGAAGGCAGCAGAGGTACTGATGGACTCCTTGATGTACCACTGACTCATTTGATGTGCAGGATGCACAGGGCTCACAAAACAACTTTGACTCCTTGAATCAGGCAACTTGCTTCATTTGTTGCAATAAAAATAAATGAGGCAGGGATTTACAGTGAGTTGTCTCAAGGCTATTGTGCCTGAATGTTTTGTTTAGCAACTGGATTCCTTTTTGGCCACAAAATTCACACAGGCAACTTGCTTATTCTGACCCTTGTGTAAGTGGTTTCTAGCTGTGTGTCCCTCACTTCTGGTGCCTGATTTGAGGCAGAGCCTGGATGCAAGACTGCCAGATGTCGACTCCTATAATTATTCTAGTACATGTTCCCGTTATCACCACAAGCCAGCTTTAGAGCAGGCTGAAGCTAAAAGTGACAGTGCCACCTCCAGACCTCCTCCAGCTCCACATTCCTGCCCTCTGCTCTGTGCCTAGAAAGCTCAGTCAGGCAGTTATGTCTCTGCCAGGCTTTGACCAGATTCAGATGCCAGGTGTCAGATTTGCTGTACTCTACCGGGGATGTTGCTTCTTTTGATTTTTCAAGAGAACAACCAGTTACCAGAAAACTCAGTGATGCCGAAATAGAAAAGTCAGACAACAGACCTTAGAAGTTGGGACCCAAATTCAGTCTTCTCTTTCAATCTTAATCTCCTCTGTACTTCCAAGTCCCTTTTGTAGTGTCAACCTAAAGGTTGCAGTGACAGCTAGTGATTAGCAGGAAAATGATCCTATGAAAAGTAACAGATGTGTCATCATTGATTAAAGACTAAAGCAAATGGGATCAAATTAAGACCGTAAAAGAAACCTCATTTCTGGCATTTCCTAAAATCTCTGTGTTGTATTTTATAAGTTTATCTTTCTTTAAGCATTCACCTGTATTTCATACAAGTCTGTTTAAGAACAGGAAGAAAAGATATGCTGAGAGAGTACACATGCAACACCTACTGCTTTAGTCCTTTTCACATGCAGTGCCAGGGAATACAAAATGTGAATGCAAAGGAGCATTAACCTAGATGCAGGAAAGAAAGTCCACTCCTCCTGAGGCCTGTAGAGGCAAGATTATCTTCTGAGTCAGGGGAAAAATGCAATTATAGGGATTCTCCAGTATGAGAGAGTTATTTTGATTTTGGTCAATGCTGATTTTATTCCTAAAAATGTCTGGACTGGATTATAAAAAGCTGCATGCACTCACATGTGCATGTAAGTGTGTGTGCTTGTATATACGTACATAGAAAGGACCAGAAGACAAAGTGAGCTTTCTCCTGCTTCCAGAAGAGTGGGTCACAGTCCGTAGAGGGTGGGAAAGGTGGGACCACTGTCCCAGCCACCGTCTTGCACTGCAACCAGGGCGGGGCCAACAGGGAAATGGTGGGCTGTCACTTGAGCCCAGACTAACTGCGACATGGCTCAGGTGTACTGTCCCGAGAGAGTCCGATCTCGTGCGCACACACACACATATACAAAAATAAATACACATGCATTCAGTGCATGCCCTCTCCAGTCCAGGTCATGTCTTAAAGCCACAGTAGAGCTCTAGATTGCTAAGACAATTTTAAAAGTTAGTCAGCTGAATTTTTCCTAACAATCACAGATAATTCGCTGCCTTCCCTTATTTGCAGCCTGATAGCTGCCCAGACATGTGGGAAGCTCAAGACTGTATGGTTGCGAGTCCCTTGTTTGGAGAGAGAAGTCCTGAGGAAAAGCTCTCTTGCAGGCTCACTCCTCAACCACAGTGCTGCCTCTACAGGGAGAGGCACAACCCTGGGGAGGGAATGCCCTTACCATTTTTTTTTTTGCCATCGCTGCAAAACAAGTGCTCATAGAAAATACTAGCCTGGCCTGCAAGGATGCACCCATACTCTGAGCCTTGTCCTCCTCAGCGTACTCAGTGCAAGTGGAATTTTATCTGTTGGTGCTGGTTTGGAATATCTGAGCCATTTTCCTTCTGATGACTACCTACTTCCCCCCTACAAAAGGAGTCTTTTTTTTTTTTTGTAATATCCTGAAGGCAATAACCAGCAGAGCCCTGCTCTGTGAAAATAGACCCAGGTTTCAACACGCATTACTTCTGTCCCATTTCAGAACAGTTCACCTTCAGCCTAATGACTTTCAGCAGCTAGCCCGGGTTTGTCCAGTTGTTTATTTATATCTTAAAATGACAAGAGCCCAAACACATTTATTGATTCAAGAGCTGCAAAACTTTGGCATCCAGGAAGGAGCTGTTCTTAAACAACTGCTAGTGGCATATCCATGTGGTGGTGCTTTGGTTTCCATTTTACTTTGATCAGCTCCAAAACCCAGTCCATTGCTTTCAGCAATATGCCAGACACTCTGCTCACTTGTGCCAGTTTACAGGCATAATGTTGGTGGCTTTGTGGTGAAAAGTTATTCTGAGAGTTTCTTAAACAAAGCCTTAATGATATATGGCTGCCAAAGTTAGCTCTTTCACAGCTGTAATAGCACACTGTAGGCTGCATGGCAGCCAAGCTGTCTTTGTTACTGTATTAAGTGAGGTGTGAGCACCTGTGAGAGCCATCATGGGTGGCAGCTGCCTTCAGAGTCCTTGAAAGGATATGCTGTGATAATTTGATAAGGTGTTTGCATGTGTTAGAGGGCATGACATCCACACAAGGCTGGGTGATTAGAGCACAATTTTCTTTAGACTCAAGGTGCTCCAAACTGCATAGAAATTGGGTGGAAAATATGAAGCATGCTGTGTTTTTTCCACAGGGCTCTAATTATTTAATGAGAAGTAATTTCCCTGCTAATGTCTGATTCAGTTAATGTGTTTATGCAGAGCTTGTTATATTCTTTTAGACTGCTCTCAGCTTTCTCAGTCAGGATACACCACATTTTGTTAGAGATCCCGTCAATTGTGATGCTGGGATGTGGGATGACATTCCCAGTCTGGGGCTGGTCTCTGTAAAGCTGGTGTAAATCAGCAGGAATTCCACTGAAGTTATTTTGGTGTAAATACGGGGTGAGACGAGTCTTAGACGTGCTTTTCTTATTCTCTGCATCTACGTGGACCTAAACACTCCAGATATACCATGACAATTTGACCACTGCAAATGACATTCTCCCCTTTCTCCCTGCTCAAAACTTGTTCATATGTTTCTTGAACAGAGTTTGCACTTCTGTCAACCATAGGGGAACCCTTTCACATAAAGGAAAGACACAAAACAAGGTCTTATAATCAGATGCTTTTCCCCTTCTGCTTGTCATCAGCAGAAAGCCCCATCGGACCATCCTTGCATCCAGGTGCCACTCAGCCATTCTTTTTAGGTTGCTGTGGTTCTAGTTCATCGTACCAGGCGGGGCAGCTCTCTTTAAAATAAGTGCATAGGATCCTATATCTAAGGGTTTATGTTAGTGCACATGAGGGTGATTCTCCCCTCAGTCACATCAGTCTGTGGAACTATGTCAGCACAAGGGGGTGAGATGCAGGACCCATATATAGTGTGAATATTGGCATTCCTTGGAGAGTGGTAAACAGCATGCCCAGTTTCTTTGAATTGCCTGTAGTCAGTCAGAGGTACTGTGGCTGCATTTTCCAAATAACTGAGAAAGCTGATTTCAACATGGGTCTGGTTTTCAGAAATGGGGATTACACCATATGACTGACTGGCATGCCAAAATTAGATGTGTATCCTATAGTGATAGAGTATTTTAAGACTGTATCCTGCCCTTGATGAACAAACTTAATACACAGTATGAACAGAGTTTGGTCCCATTTCCTCTTGGTGAAACCTCATACCTCATGAACACAAGTTCTTGGGGTCTTTTCCCCTTATGATTCATTTGTCTAAATTCCACTGAAGTTGTTGAGTTATGAGAGCTTAGCAAGAAGAAAATAAACTCTTAGTGATTGTCTTGTTATGAAGGATTAAATGATTTAATTTTATAATTAAACCAGGGATACAAGCCAAGTATGTCTGATTCTGAGATAAACACAGATGCTGAGCAAGTTATCACTNTCCTCTTTTTGGCTAGCAGCATTTACAAAATATTTCTCTCTTTTGCACAGGTAAATCAGGGCCAAACCGATTGCACCTAGACTAAGTGTGCTTCAGGAGGTCTTTTCAAAATACCAGCAGAGATCCTCTGTCTGCAGTGGGTTACCCAAACAAATTACTGCAAATTAAGGTAGGGTCTGAACTCACAGCAGTGCACATGTGCATGTGATCATCCCACCATGAGCGCAGAGTGCCTTACTCCTTTCTCACTCAGAGCA
>WAAD01010511.1:14958-29708 GCA_013389945.1 Fregata magnificens | reverse complement strand
TTCTCACTCAGAGCAGGAAAAGCTACTTCGTATTTACTGCAGGCTTTTATGGTGCTTGAAGCAAGTGGTGTGCTATAAATTCACATCTTTCCTTATCTTCCAGTACCTTGTTCTTATGCCCATAACTTGAATGCCTTTCCTAGCAGTTCCCTAATCTCATTACTAAATAATATGGTATATTGGGTCCCTGACCTCCAGGTTATTTCAGGATACTGCAGAGTGGGTGTAGCTGGAGATCTTGGGCACAGGCTGCAAAAGTGAATAGATATTGAACTGAGGTTGGATATAGAGTAGAAGTCAAGGAACATAGGGCTAAATTTCCAAAATTCATCTAAAGAACTTCGAAACTCAACACTTCTTTGGATCGATGTTTCCATGCTACATAATCAAATGGATTGTAGTTGTGCAGTTGTGAAGAATCTTTTCATGCTTTCTGAAGCTGCTTTTGTTCTAAACGTAGGTAACCTGGTACATGAAAGGCATTCCACTAGCGTCTTCATATCATAAGCACAATAGCTGTGCTGAAGATTCAGATGAGCAAAGAGTAAGTTAACTTTTAACAGGTGGTTTCCAAATAGACTTGTAAGTTGCAGCAATGCTGGTCTATTGATGCACACTGGAACTTGCAACTCCAGTGGAAAATACCTCAAGAATTGAAAAATCAGGATGTACTAAATTCCATCTCTTTTAATAGCTTTCCGAACTGTGCATTAGCATTGTCTTTCTAGCTGAATACCACATATTTTCAAGTTATTTCTTCTTCTACATGACCAGAAAACCTGACCTTGTAGGCTCCACTGCACAGCCCTGCCTGTTGCATGCAGACTGAGTGAATGGGTCAGACCTACGTCAAAACACACATGGTTGGTCTATTGGGTCTGGCTGAGATGGAGTTAATTTTCCCCACAGCAGCCCTCATAGTGCTGTGCTTTGTATTGGTAGCTAGAAAGGTGTTGATTGATAACACACCAGTGTTTTGGCTACTGCTGAGCAGTGCTCCCACAGCATCAAGGCTGTCTCTCCAACATTCCCCACCTCACCAGTAGGCTGGGGGTGGGCAAGAGGTTGGGAGGGGACATAGCCAGGACAGCTGACCCAAACTGACCAAAGGGGTATTCCATACCATATGACATCTGCTCAGCAATAAAAGCTAAGAGAAAGTGGGGGGGCAATCGTTATTACGATGTTTGTCTTCTGGAGCAACCGCTATGTGTACTGAAGCCCTACTTCCTGGGAAGTGACTGGACATCGCCTGCTGATGGGAAGTAGAAAATAAATATTTTGTTTTCCTTTCCTTCCACGTGTGGCCTTTGCTTTTACTTTTTTAAACTGCCTTTATCTTGACACACGAGGGTTTTTCCACCTTATTTTCTCTCCCCCTCCTGCTGAGGAGGGGAGTGATAGAGCGGCTTGGTGGGCACCTGGCATCCAGCCAAGGTCAACCCACCACAGTTGTTTATCTTTATTTCTTTTTTCAGTAGTCAGGAGTATGATGGCACAGGCAGATGCTGAGTTTCATTCCAGAATCCAGGTCCTGGGTGACTGGCTGGCAGGTCTCCAAAGGTATTCAACCCTAAATTAAAGGAACGCCAAGACATGAAGTGCTATTTCTGTTCACCACAGCTATTACAGCATTATTATTTTATTATTATTATTAATGCACGAGCAGTTAGTTTTCTCCTTAGTAACAGGAAGAGGTGGCCTGAGAAACAGCAGTTCAATGAAAGTTCAAGTGGTTACTCACCTAACGTGCACAACAGATCCAAGATGTGGAACCACTTAGAAATTATAGTTAGTCCAAGAAATCAACGAGGACATGATGAATCTTGGGTGCATATTTGATTTATGCATTAAGCCAGCCATCTGGGAGCTGTTTAAATCCATTCAAATCATTCTGTCAACAGATGAAGATGGCAAGTAATCATTCATGATATGGCTGCTATTCAGAGAGCAGTTGTGCTCCTGTCCTGCCTGTTTCCCCTGACACATTGAAAAGTTCATTCTGAATTTGTGTGGAGAGGCATGAGCAGAAAAATCAGCGTTCTGGGAATTTACTTTTTTAATAGTCTGTGAAAAGACTGCTAGAACCTCTTTTGCGACCCGCCACTCTTCTCCAGTGGTTTTCCCTTGGCCTTGTTCCCTAAGCCAGGTGGCTGTGGGAAAGACAGTTTCGTGCTGCTCTGTTCTACATTTAGATAAAGGCACAGAGCAAAAGTGATACTACAAAAAGTTTCAACTCCAGTGAGAAGTTCAAATCTGCCACTCATCCTTTAGGACCCTCTAGAGTGCTGCACTTCCTCCGAAGCCCCCTTGTCCCCTCACACACAGGCAGGAAACATTCGCAGAGTCTGAAACAGAGATCACACCTAAGCCCCAGCAAGTTTATTTTGCAAGCCCTTCGTGCAGAATGAGTAAAGTAGTAATTACAGGTTTTTCCTCCAGCTTTGTCAGAAGAGCACATGAAGGGACAGGTGGGGTCCGTGTTGCAGGGGGACAGTGGAGTTGGGCAGCTGGAGGATCGGCAGAGCGAACCTGTGGAAATCACTGTCTCTGTGCTCAAGCAGTGCAACTCTTGCATGTAGGGAAGAAGCAGGAAGAAAAAAGCTCATAGACTGGGAAAGGACTTTAGAGGAGATGCTCTCTGTTTCCCACTCCCCCCAGCTGCTTCTTCCAAGGGAGGAGAAGGGCTTTGGGTATGGCTGGCTTGTCCAGACTCTCCGCTGCTCAGTAGGTTCCTGCTGGCTTCATCTCTCCCTCATTCAACAGAAAAGGTGGTGGAGTTTTAAAGGACAAAAAACTTTGTGGACATCTTTGATACTGCCTTTAAGTGCTCTATGTTGGCTTCCCATTTGATGAAAATCATGTAGGGTGTATGTATGTATGTATATATATATTCAGTATGTTTCATTGTTGATTAGCCACCTTCTGGCTAACACTATAACAACCTTGAAAGAAAGTCACCTTGCCAACACATCGGTACACAAGATATCATAACATTGCCCTGTACATAGCCTATCCAGTGTTTGCCATAATGGTGGGATATATCTTGGCAAGTATTGACTCTTTGTAGCAAAGATGGTACCTGTTGTGTGCCTGCCAAAATCAGTGATTGATCAAATCCCCAGCGATGGATATAGATTAGGCTCCTGAATTTGCTGCTAAGGACAACCACTTTTTTGAGTTGTGCTGTGAAGCCATTTGAATTGTGCACACATATTTCATTTAGCTCTCAGACTGACTTGGAGAGATTTCTAACTGCAGAATTAAACACAATGCATTATTAGCTCTTAATAACGCAAACATGTGAAATGGCCTCACTCTGTAACCCAGAAGGTTAAACACCTGTCACATTCTTGACTGGAAGAAGAGTATGCTGAGAATTTCCAGAGGTATCAAAATTTAAAAGACTTGATACAGAGGTTATGAAGTGGTTACTTTGAAGACTTGTTTTGGTTAATTCAGTGTGTAGGGCATTGTCGCTTATACAGAGTTTCCCTGTACCTCACCTTCTGCAGCACCGCCACCACCAGGATTCATCTTTTCCCTCTCATGGGTGAATGTTAAAGAACATGGTCAAGGATGAGGAACTGCTGACATGAACGAGGCTGCAGAGGATTTGCTATTCAGTTGCAAAGTGACTTTTAATCTGACTGTAAGTGCCTGGATGGTCTTGCCTGTAAGCATCTCTAAGAAAAAAATGTTCAGAGACAGATTGAACTTGCATCCTTGTTTTCCTAAAACATTTTAGATATAAAGCATCAAGCACCACAAGCCAGCTACTTTCTGATGGCACTATAGCATCATTTACAATATTGCAGCCAGACTGATTTTGCTATAATCATTAACTGTGTAGGACTATTTGCTGCCTTCCCCATAGACCTCAGCTGTTTACATTTCAGAGATTCAAACTGGATTCTGAATTGCAATTTTGTTTTTCAAACAACAGAGGAGACCAAAATAAGTTTTGAGATTCACCATTAGATATAGTGATCCCTCATTCATTATTTTTAAAGCAGCTGTTATCCCAGGGACAAGATATTTAATTGCTAGGGAGAACATCCAAGCAATGGTGAGTCTAGACAGCTTTGTGGGACATAGATCTAGAAATTCAGCAAAGTCATTTAAGACTATGTACTAAAACCTGGTCGAACACCTATCATATTTAAGCTGGTATAAACACATGCATCCATATGGCTTTGAGCAGTTAGTTAGGGATTAGTATTCAACATGATAGATTTATAAATATGTTTAGCTCTCCAATTATAATTGACCATTTCCGGCTTTTTCTTTTTTCAAAACATTATATATGAGAGAAGAACAAAGCTGGCAACATTATTTGATGTCTTTATATGCCTTCAGAAACATGAATATTCAAGTGTGATCTTCTATGTCCTGGCATCAGCAATGATAACAGGCATTTCAGAGAGACATGATTGTGCCCAGATGTGCACTCACCTTCCCTGAGTGAGCACAGGGGCTGTGGAATGAGGTGTCAGGGCTGTTTGAGTGAACACCTGCACTGGCTTCATTTTCCACTGCTTTGGCAGAAAGTCCCAAATGTCCCTGGTAATTTGGAGAGGTTACAATTAATACTGCTCCATATGGCCTTGTCCCAAAAATAACTTTTAAAATAATTTCCAAATACTGTCTTTACAAGAAACAATTCTGGAAAAGTCTGGAGAAGTGGTTTTATGAGGGACATTTGGACATTGCATAAAAGGGACAAGCACCATAACATTTTCTGTGGCAGCAGGCAAAAAGGAAATTTCACTTTCCTGAACCTGGAAAAAAAAATAATCTTCTCCTAAAGAAAGAGAAAAAGAGAGGACAAAATAGACAGTTTGTTGTAGCTTTAATTCACTTAAGTGTGAAGGATTTATTGAACTCTAATTCTTTTCTGCTCCAAATGGATTTTATTCCATTGTCACAGTCATTTTGTTTTGTGGCTAAGATTATTTTGGTTATGAGCCTGCAATTCAGTTTCCAGTAATGAACCAAGGCTCACACATCTGTAAAAAGGTGGAGAGGTATGAATGCAGCTGAGAAAAAACTTCTACTAAGATGTCTCTCAAATGGTCATTATAATTTATCATTATTCTTCCAGGTCTACTTATGATATAACTATAAAAGATATATAATTTCCCAAAGGCATGAAGTTGCTGTTCTATTTTGATTTTTCAATCATATTACTTTTTTCTGGAGGGCTATTATTGTAGAATTACAATCAAGAAATAAAACCATCCTTTGCCTCAGAAAGGACTTTACTGGTGCTTGTTAGGAGGGATATTAATGTGTTGGGTGTTAACTGTGCTGTTAGAACAGTTCACACTGCTGTTTAGCAAATGTGGAAGAATTCAAGGTCTTTTGGAAGAAGACAGATACTTACCTTCCCATCACACCTGCAACAGTGCAGATAAATGTTGCCTTCAATTTCTACAGGAAACTGAAATAGAAAAAGGTGAAGGAAAGGAAAGAGACCACAGTTACTCAAAAAGATAATAACAGACTTGGGAGAATGATAAAATGACACTTAGTATTTGTATTTAGCATTTGAAAAAAAACCAACACAGGAAACCAAGCAAAAAGGCAAGAAAACAGGAAATGTCCACAGTCCTGACACTGAATAGTATCTTTGGCAGCAATCTTACAGGAACCCACAGCTACCCAAGCAAAAATCAGTCTTAATATAACTACTAGCACTACATATTTTAAAAGAATAAGGTCTGTCCTTCTTGCCATTCCTATTCCCTCAGAGGGAATTTCTTGTATATTTGTTACTCTACTAACATTTTCACTTTCTTCTGATGAAGAATGAATGGCCTTATTTCATCAAAAGAGTGGTTGTAAGAAGGGTGCTTGCAAACGGAGTATTTTTTTATCATCAAAGAGAATCATTCTAGTCATGCATAACAACTCTGTTTCAATGAAAGCAATTAATTTTCATCAAGAACTTAGTTTATATCACGCAAGATTTTTCATTGTAGCTAAGTGGTTTGGTTGTGACAGCAGTTGTTGCTACTAAATATGTGCAGTTTAGGGAAAAAGTAAAAGGCATTCCTTCTGCTATCATTTGGATATATAAGAAATAGCGAAAATAAAAAGCTACACTCACAACAGTGAAATAAGTGAAGCTCCTCTTTCATATTCTTATGAGTGCTTCAATATAAGAGAATAAACTAATATTGAAAATCATAAAAAAATCTGAGTCCCTATCTGATATTACTGTACAAGTGAACAGTCCTACAGCAAATCTGGGCAGAGCCTTGCTAACAGAACACAAGAAGAAAGACCATGGGGAAACTTCTTTTGCCCAGAGATATGAATTTCCATTTATTGGTGTGGCTGAAGATAATCTATTTAAAGATGGCATCTGGTAGTTAAATATGAAGTGAGATCATCTGATTTCAGGTATGCAGAAACCATGGCAAAATATCCACAAGGACTTGTGTTAAGACACAATTTCCCTAGGGGAAGAAGTGTGCTTACTCCCCATAAAAAGTGAGGGCAATTCATCAGCTGGATATGTGTAAGCAAGCAAGTTTCCCCTCTGTCTTGGACTTTTTCACAGGAATGGAGAAATATTGTCTTCACAAGTAACAATTCTAGTTGTCTTGTTACCGTACATATGTTACTGTGCTAAAAGCTCACACAAAAATGTGTGGCCAGAAACTGTCAGTTTGAAGGGGCCTGGAGGGCAAGCTGGGTGACCCTTAGTCTTCACAAACCCCAAAGAAGCTTAGTCCTCAGCACTTGTAAGCCTGCATGTCAAACACATAATTCTTTGTTTGCTTCCCACCCTAGAAAATATGTGATAATGAAGATGCCTGATTAGTTTATTACTAATAGTAAAGAACGTGCAAGTGGACAAATTATTTTTGCTGTGACTTACCTCTGCTTCTGCAGAGATGCCCAAACTAGCCCCAAGGGAGCTGGTTCACTCTCCTGGGCACAGGACCCCATGGTGGCCCAGTGCTTTCCCTGACCTTCAGGACCACTCTGCACCATACCACATTATGACATGCAGAGGGTTTAGGTCTGTGTCTGGGACTCCCAGCCAGCAGTAGTATCCCACAGAGGCATGTCTGAGCACGCTTGGGATGTTAAAGCACAGTATCTAAACTAGCCCTATTACTATATGCATGACACAGATAATCTTGTCTCCTCAATTCCTTCTGTCACTTAATCTGTTGCATATGTAGTTTAAACTGTAGCTTAAATTTAATCAGGAGCAGCTCCAGCATGATGTATGGGGAGGAGGCAGGTTTCCTGAAATGCTTCTGTCTCTGTCTTGCTGCACTGCTGCCATGGTGCCAGCTGCAGCCACAAGAGCCCACAGGGGCCCTGGCTGTCTTCAGTACACTCATCTTTTCACACACACATTGAGCAACTAACACTGGTGCCAAGCATGGCCTCAGGGGGCCCTTTTATGTCACAGGTTTCTGCAAGGTTGCTCTCAATTCGCATGACACATTGCTGTTATCGTTATGTTCTTGGCATTTCCTGAGGCTGTGTTAGTCCTGCCCTTAGAGTGGCTCCTCCTCATGAACCATGAGGTACCTCCAGCAAACTGCCATACAGGGATGGCGAAGCAGAAAGTCAACATGATGGCTTCATAGGGCTGGGCAGAAAAGGAAAACACTGTCAAGTGAGAGGTGCTGAGGTTCTGACACTTTGTTATTTCCCCAAACTGGGACAAAAAATGACTTTCTCTGATACCCTTCCCATGAAAGAAAATATTTGTTTCTAAAAGCGGTATCAAAATGGCTACCTTTGACTTTACTGTTTGTATCTACTACAGAACGCATTGCAGAAAAATGGAAGTTGTTATGCTGGCATTGGTATGAAATGTCCTGGCTTCTTCAAACCAAAGCATTTCTGTGGTCCCCTGGGACTGTCAGTAGTCACACATTCTTGTGGAGCATCTCAATTCAGTGTTGTTTCAATAGCATTCACAGATGGAAAACCACTCAGAAAATTTTCAGCCATGGCTAATCATAGATATCTCCTGTTGATTAAGGACTCTTTGACTCCAAGGCTTTGTTGGGTTTAATACACTTTCACAAATGCACACAAAACAGCCTAAGTCCATGATTTGTTACTTAGACGCATTTCATACTACCAAACCATCCTATCACTCTTCTCCCTCAAGACTATAATTTTTTTCTCTTATTAACATTTGAGTCTGAACATTTTTGGAGATGGGATGCTTCTCATACAGGCCAAGAATTCCAGGAAAGACCAAAGATTATGGAGACCAAATGACAGATACTTTAAAATGATGGGAATTTCAGTGGGTGTTCTGCACTTCAGGACAAGCAAGGTGGCTATATTGAGCCCACAAAAATTAAAGCATTATACTGTATTCAGCTTTTTAAATCTTGGATGATCACTAATCTGTTGCAAATCCAAAATAAATCCTCAGAAGTCATTTGGGCTATGCAGAAATAACTGAGGAAAAAAATAAGGCAATCGCACTGTTTATTTAAATTGACACCTGGTGCAAATTTTAACTTTTTATTGAAAGTGCTGCAGGGACCTTTATCCTGAGGATCCCATCACAGCTACTGTTTCAAACAAAGCCTTGAAAACCCAGTCAAAGGTGTTGAAACAATTCAGGCTGGGAAGTGAAAAAAAATAGATGCAAATTTTGTGATAATTTCAACCCATGAGCTGTCACTATTCTGCTGACACAGAGAAAAGCCGCTGCTCGGAGAGGAAGCAATGTCTCTTGTAGTCAGAAGAAGAGGTGGTTGACAGCAATCCCAGCAAGAGCAGAAGTTTGCTCTCAGCCACAGCTAGTTCATTTNACCCTGCAATGGCACAAGAGTCTGGTGAGAAGTGTGGCTTTGATTTCAGCTGACAAGTAATAGAGATTTAAGCCAAATTTACCTCTCTTTAAAGCATAATTTAGCAGATTGCTGTTCACTCTTGTTATTTCAATGACGCAGAGTTGAAGAGCACCAAATCAAAGTTGCATAATTATGAACTCTTACTGAAATTTAAAATACTCCCAAGCAATTAAAGGGTGGCTGCTCAGATGCTGTAGTACAGATCACAAATAATGGAGTATAGGGAATTATCTCACACACTGGTATTATTGATAGCACAGACACTTTCTGATCACCTTGAACTGATAATGATTCAATATAAGCTCACACAGCTCAAGAATGCCTCTTCGAATCTCAGTGTTGATTAAGAAAAGTTCATTCAAACACCAAAAAAGGTTTTTCCAAAATCAGCTTTTCCACTGAACAACAGCTTGATTGACCAACGTTTTAAAAGATGATTACTCCATGTCAAAAAGCTTAGAGTTTCAAGTGAGAAAAAGCATGTCGCATGAATTTACTGATATACTTTAATAAATATTTCTAGATCCTTCTATTCTATTTACTTCCACTCCTTCAGCACATCTTGAGGTGGAATATCAGCACTGGACACTGCAAGGCTTCATATAGAAATATAAGTGGCTAAAGTGGAAAACTGTCATCACACTGCCCTTTGATATGTCTCAAACCAACTCCAAATAGGTAAATTCTTACAATTCACTATCCATATATATCTTAACATCTCTCCTGTATCTGACAACAGGGATGTTAGTTGGCAACATGAGTTCAGGATATAGATGCTTATCTACCATAAAACACACAGAAATTTTTATTTAGGGATAGGTGACTTCCTTGGCTTTATAAACCATGGTCCAAAGTCCAAGGCACACAGGCATCAGAAGACACATGCAGCCAAACCAAAGGGAGAGCGAGCTCAGGAAGAGTTTCATAGGCAAGAGATTAAAATGGTTCCTCACGAGTCCCATAGTTGTGGTCAGTTAGTTAAAATAATGGCAGGAAAATGGAGACCTGCTTTTGTCAGAGTGGCTCCAGACACATCAGAAACACTTTGGTAGTAAGAAGACAGAACAAAGATGACCTCTGATGAGTAATATCTGCCCAGATCTGCAACGCTCCCATGGACAAGCAATTATGACTACACTATCAGATAACAAATGAGATTAAATAATTAATCCCATATCCAAAGGATTTAGAATTACTAATCAGTTATGAAGATTTGCCAACAGTTCATATTCATATTTGGCCTGACAAGGAAAGACTAAATTTTCTCACAGTAAAGTTGATTTTAAAAAAACTCATCTAAGGTCCTTGAAAACTATCATTAAGGTAATTATTTGCCCAAAAAAATTAATACTACTGGAAAGACTGAATTCTGATTCAAAATAAACGTTTATGGTTGCATTCCAACTAATTTCTCACTCAAGAACAACAAGGTATATTGGTAGATATGTTAGTCAAGGGCCCTCAGAAAAGCTCAGTTTTCAACTACGCCTATTTAACAGCACTTGAGGATCAGAATGAACCAGCTAAGACTCAATTTTGCACTGATTAAATGCCATTTTTGTTTAGTCTAGAGCAATCAATAATACACTGTTTTTAATGGTCGGTACTGTCTTTTCTTACACATCCATAAACTATCAAAGTGCCAAAGCCACTCTTATAGCAGTTCAAACTGAATGAATTATTGTACATTAAGGAGCAATGCATATTATTAATCACTGCTGCAGTTTTCGATTAAATGCAATGAGGACTGGATCCTGGTCACTTTACCCATGTGAACTGGACTAATTTAACAATTACTTATTTGCAAAACTTGACCAACAGTGAAAAGCTCAGATCAGCAGCATTTTGTCAGATAGACAGAACCTGATTTAAAAGCCATTAACAGGATGCCAGATGTAATATCTCACTGTACCTTGCACAAACACTATTTTCCCTAGCAATGCCATAAACAGGGTACTTTTAAAATTAAAAAAGTAGGCTCCACAATATAAAATGCCAAGAAGAGCAGTTTATTATTGTTACAAACATGTTATTAATGAGGAAACTCAAGCATGATTTAAATGACTGTACCAATCCACAGCAGAAGACACTGCCAGATGTAGGCTATGCCATCCAGAAACATTCCCTTGTTTCATCCTAGTGATCAGGTAAGTGGATTTATATTTCTCTCTAACAATATTTAATATTCTTTGTGTATCTTTCTCACCTACAGCCCTCCAGAAGTATTCAATTACAGCAACAGAGAGAGAGAAGAAGTAGAATATGTTGACTTCCATTTGGAACAGTCAGTGTTATCAGCTTGGTCCAGATACAACTTTAATTTTCTATCCACTGCTATGCAAGCAGAGAAGTTGTAAAACACACCTCTTCTATTGGAGTAACACAAAAGGATATTCACCCAGAGCTCTTCATCAACAGTGGGATGTGAGCCCATCTGGAAAGTTGCTTACAGGCCTTCTGAAAGGGGGACAGAGAAAAGGATTGAATCATAGCAGGCAGATTCAAAAAGACCCAAAAACCATTGTTTCAGAAGAAATAGTGCAAGAGCTAAGCTCCCTCCCAGAAATTTGTGCAGCCAGTACTTATACAGCTGACCTTTCCAGCATTCAAAGGGTAATACCTTTGCTGAGATGAACCAGTATTGAACAATTTTTCCAGTGCATCAGGCAAAACAAGCTCTCAGTTGACATCATCTCTGCTGTCTTTCTTCATCTTATGTGGCTGTTGCAGAAGCATATGAACTGAGACCAGTTGCAAGCAAATGCCGTGCTGCTTTTGTTCAAATTCCACTACCTCCCTCTTTCATTATATCTGAACAATATCTTGTTCTAAACCCACCTGATGGGGGATGGGAAAAGCAATTAACCTTTAAAACTTTGGTGCTATAGTGTAATTGGTGTCCCCTTTCTCCCTTCATGACCATTTCAAACGCATGCTATTAAAATCTCTTTAGTACCTCAGGATTTATTTCTAACTTATTCTAATCCAAACAGTTTCAGAGACAGGTAAGATTCCCAAAGCCAATGGTGTAGTTATTTCTCAGTTGTTTGCATACCCCAAGCACTTTAAAGCAGAAGAATTAATATTTAACTGCCTTCTAAACCTTATGTTGCCTAGGATATTACCTTTATCAGATATAGGACAATGCATATTTCATTACAACACAATTATCTGAACTCTGGCTCAGAACAAGAAACCACTAGCTTTCTTACAGCCTCAAAGAATAAACATATTTCCCTCTGAAAGAAAAATTAAATATGTACATATTGTTCAGTCTCAGCTGTATCCCTGGACACAAGCCCACCATATGCCTTCTATATTTTTATTACTACTATTTTTGTATTTTGGGAAATACCCAAAATAAACACTTCCATCCCTGCCTTGGTAAGGTTTTGAAGTGGTGAAAGCTGACTCAACTGACTTCTGTGTACAGGGCAAATTAACAGGACCACACTATAGAAACTTTTGATCTACTATAAATTTAAGCGTACCCACTGTGCCATATTAATAACTGTTGATATGAAGGTAAACACAAGCTTCCTGACTCTGGGAGCCCCTCCAGAAAGCAGTTTCTGTGAGAGCTGAGCATACTGAACCAAAGGGGTTCTTTTGAACCATTTTGAATTTCTTAATATTGCACTACTACAGCTCTGCTGTCCTTTGCTGAACAAAAGGGGTTCAAGGGAAAGGTATCTACAAAAAATTGTCCAGGGGATAAGAAACATTGTTCTATGGCTAATGTAGATCGTGCAGAAGCATCTGAACTTAGTTGCTTGTCTCAGGTGATTTCATGAGCTAGTCCTACAAGCACACCTCCCCTTGGAGCAGGTGGCTTGGGCACATCCTCCCCCCTGCAGGAATGGGGTTTGCAGGCACCACCAGTGAGCTGAAAGATGGGCAGAAGTGGGTGACATCTGCAGTAGCTCGTGTTGAATGTCACCCTTGAAGTGCAAGTTCAACAAAGGAATTGTATACCTGGGGGGGAAATACAGGTGCCCCCCTGTGACAAGTCATTAGGGTCATAAATGCCATGACAGCATGTCATTGTCCATACACAAGCATCATTGCACCTCACGGTAATCATATTTCAATATTATACAAAGCTTTTCATTAGTAGGTCTCAAGAACACAGCAGCATTATGTGTATCCAGGCATAAGGAGCTAAAGAGACTGGTCTGGGTCTGGCAGAGCCTGGAGAGCCTGAGTTTCTGGTAACCCTTGCTTTCATGCTGGCCACTCATCCACATCACTTCCATCACCTGGGAGTTAGCTATTGGTGGCAGAAGGCTGCAGAGTTCATGTGTGCACTTAGGGTTATCACCTACATCCTTTCTTTCTCATTCCAACTTCCAAAAATATGCCTGGCAATGAACAGATGACAGCACTTCTAAGACATTTGTCTATGGCTTAACAACTCCTTATCTCTGGTTTATAGCTCCCTACCTTAGCTTATTACATGGAATAATGTTTACAGCAATCTTTTATGAAAACCCTGGCTACTTCCTCCCACTTATAACTAGGTGCACCTCAAGGGTGAGGCTGCAAAGTGCCTAAGACAGCCTGCACCATAGTTCTCATTTTGAGGGGGCAGGGGCAGGTTCCCAGGTCCTCACTGCATCACCCTTCCACTGTTGATAAATGGGAACTGGGTCCAGGTAGGTAGGACAGGAGACCTTAGATGATTCAGCATTGGACTGCAGGATAGAAAATGTAAAACCTCCCCAGCCCCATCACACAGCTGCTGAGGGAATTGCAAAATGGGGGCAGGTGGAGGGGCACCGATGTCAGGCTAGCATAAAGACCGTTTCCCTGACATGCCCTTTTGGTGTACAGGATTCTCGCTCCCAGCACCCGCTGCATGCCTGCCTTTTCAGACTGTGCTTCCCTTGCTCTGCTGGTGCTCTCCACAGTCCCCCCTTCCCCTCTGTCTCGCATTTCTTTTACAAAGCCAGATGCAACTTGCCCTTCTCCATGTGAGGGCAAACTGCACATCTGAGGAGACAATTGCTCCCTACAGATTTACTCGCAGAGCCGGGAAAATAGTCCTTTGCAGAAAGGATTTTTCAATGTTCAGTGTGCCTATGCCAAAATGCCTCAGCAGATTCTCTCGTCTTTACTTTTCTGCTGAACTAATTACATTGCTGGAGTCTGTTACTGTTGTTCTCGGGGAAGCCATGGAATAAACTAGGTAATTGAAGCCATAGAAGTGGCAAATATCCCGTGTCCTATTCACCTGCTCTTCCTGCTCTAGGAAGAATGTGGGTTGATCTTGAGAGGAAAGACATCAGATCGGTTCTGTTTCTTTCTTCTTCCCAAATCAGCTGCTAAGTGAAACAACAAAGTGTGCACAGGAATAATAACAGAGCTTTGTTTTTCCTTCTCGTTAAAAGCCAGAAGCTGCTTAGTGTTTCACAGAGCAAGATAAGCAATGTGACATTTGTGGCCATTCACACGCATTGATTTGTTTTAGTTTATTGTATTCTCAACTGAATTTCTTAGTGCTTTGGGACTGGAAAAAAAGCCCAAAGAATATCAAAATTATGAAATTGCTAGGAAGAAAAAAACCCAAGTAAACAAATTGTGAGTTAATAGTTTTTCTATAAAGTGGCTTTGCTGACAAGACAATTAGAGCAAGATGATCTTGGCAAGCAGGATGTTGTGTTAGCTGCGCAAACTTTTTCTGTGCTCATATACATAATAGTTGGGTGGGATCTTCTTTCCACATTTTATGGAGAGACTGATTTACAGGTTCAAAAGAAGATGATGCTTTTTAATTGCACAGCATTTAAACAAAAATCTTTCAGTATTCCAAATCAGGTTTTCTGTGTACTTAGCAACTATCTCCAACTCTTCTTTATTTTCCAGAGATTTTTTATTTTGCCAGATTCACTTCATTGCTTC
>WAAD01010509.1:193764-205689 GCA_013389945.1 Fregata magnificens | reverse complement strand
CTTGCACAGCCCTGGGGCAAGTGACAGAATGATGGTGGAAGAACCACATTCAGAATCAGGTGACCCATGGTGAGCCCACTGTGTGCTCCTTCACTGTCTCTGTTGGGACACGTCAGTAATGGGGGAGACCGGCTAAACAGAACTCAGCAACAGTTTATTTCTGACTTGCTTTTTACCATGATTTTGTAGCATCTGTCTCCCACATGTAAAAATTTAGGACCTGTGCCAAAGCCTTGCATTGACTTCCCTGGACTGTAGGTCAAGCCTCTAGTGATCTGTGACACCAGATCCAAACAGCCTGCATAATACCTGTGTTGCTTGCAGATTGGTTCCTGACCAAAATGAAAAAACAAGTTTGGCTAAAACCAAAAGGCGAAGGAACCACTTTTCAGAACATGTAATAAATTATTGACCTCAAAGACCTCTCGTTCTTCCGTGCTTATTAAAGAGCATTCTGTATCTCCTAATTAATGCAGGAACTGCACAGCTGGTTTGGGAAGGTGTTTCTACTTCAACATCAAAGGCCTTTAGCCTTGGATTCAAATAATCTTCACCTCTGCATTTCTAATGTGAACATTTAGATTGCAAGGGGAAATAAAAAGAGAGCAGACATCAACCATTTAAAAAATCACAGGGTCTAAATACTCTATAAGTATTTTTATTTTGAATATAAAAGGTTGCAAATACATGTGATTTTAATTTAGACATTGACAGTCAAATCTAGCTCTTCAGCAGTCACTGTTAGCTTAAATTTAGCATTACCTTTCATATTCTTGTTAGCAACGACTGACAGTCACGTGAAAAGAAGCAGGCAGAACAGAAAATGTGTTCTGCGAGGTGTATCACTGGTTTCTGTAGCTGAGGCAGTAACCCTATGGGAATAGGACTGTACGCTTTTGCAGGGGTGCTGATATTTCTGTTCCGAAGCTAGAGCATAGCTTTAATAACATTTTAGGCTGTTTATTACGGGTTTAGACATTTGTAACTATCTGATTCTTATTTTGGGTAACTCATTTGGAGCTAGGAATAACAGTTGAATCAAAATCAGTATATCTTTTGCTCTTTGGCCTGATAACTGTATTAGAAATACTTTCAGTACTTCGAGAATTGCTCAAGCTCAAGAAACACATTTTTAAACAAACATGATTTTACAACAGCCTGTATTGAAGAAAATAGTCTTACTTTATGCACAGTTTATTGTGGAATATCAATTAATTTTCTTTTCAAATGAATACATGCTTTTTGGAACTCTTCATTGCTCTGTTTTTCTGGCACATACCTTTACAAATACAGTAGAAGAAATGGCTATTTGAGTAGTGCAAAAAGGTTCATCAAGTTTAGACTACAAGGCTGGTACTGTAAAACACCCTTTTGACTCTTTTGTTCTCTAGCAGCTATATTACCTTCTACCCTGATTATAGATTAAGTTATTTTAATTTTCCCCCCTTTCTGGCTTACCTGGTGTTCTTCGCAATGGATGTGTCCCAACTGGGAGATTCCTCTGAACTGCCAGAAATTTACCAGGGCATTCAGAATAAATTTACTTTCACGGAATAATTGCATGGAATTAATCCAACTGTCACAAAAACTCGGGAGAAACATCTAGTTGAAAACAGCATTTTGTTCGCTTACAGCCAAAACAAAAAGAACAATCCTTTTGTATTCACAGTCAATGCTGCAGGAAAAGGTTTAGCTTAACCATACGAATCTTTTAGCAATGAGGTATTTTCCTTTGTAAGCAAAATTAGCTTTGCGAGTGATCTATACGTTCATACATAATTGCACTTCCTCTTGAATAGGGTGTTTGTAGACTTTTTTCTTTTGCTGCAAATGTCTGTGTCCTAGATGGTATTTGGCAGGGAGATCTCACTGGGAGATTTTGTGAGGCCAAGGGTTTTGTTTTTACATGGCATGATTTTGAATCAGATATTCAGGATGCAGTCTTGAAAAATAATATGCTTTTTCTTTTCCCTTGTTTCTAGAGGAATTCCTTATGGTGATGTCTTTGTGGAAAAAACAACTCTCCCAGTCTTGGAGGTCAGCTGTTCAGCTTGAGCTATCCTGTTCGTCCTTTTAGTTCTGTGAGTTATCATTCAGTCCTCCCTCATAGATAGTATGCAGTGAAAAGAATATGAAACGAGCAAACCCATTGCTAGGGCTTGCTGGGCTGAAAACATGTGGGTTCAGACATTGCTGCTCACCTCCCTTCAGGAATGAAAAGCCTTTTCTCTGCTGAGAGAGAAGGGGATGAGCCTGCCAAGAGTAGCAGTGAAGATAACTACTGCTACTGTGCGGGAGGCCTGAGGTAAGACAGAGATGCTGCAGAGGGAGGCTCTGGACAACACTGATACAAAAAGATGTGTGAACCTTTCACCCATCCACCCTAAGGAAAGGGGGTTTGTAAGCAAAGGGAGTCGTGTAGGGGAAGCAGAAATAGCACCAGCTCTTTTGGCTCTAGGTAGTTGGGTGATTCTCTCCCCGCTGCAGTGCACCCACTTAGCTGCCTGACACTTGGGCTTTCTGTGGGTGGGTGACTCATGACCGTGGAACCTGCTATCCTATGCCTTTGAAGCTTTACAGTTTGTAAGCAAATTCCCCTTCATTTATTTAGCTACTTGGTTTTGTCTTTTTTTTTTTAGAGCAGTACTGGTGCCCTCTCGTGGTCAATTTCATGAAAGAGCATTAACATTAAAAATGTTGCCTGGTAGCATAAAGTAAGCAACAACATTGTAGTTCATACGCTGCCTCTGGTCTCAGAAGTGAAAAAGTGCCTTGAAACTGTAGAGGGAATATCGTCAAGAGCTCCTTGTTCATCCATGCACGTCTCTTGGTACACTTGCTTGACTTCCTGCTCATCAGGATGGACCACTTTCAAGCATGGAGGAGGTCATCCTTGAAAATCAACCAGCTCATGCACTTTGTGATTTATGGTGCACATAAAGGGCAGTACTGTATACCTAGGTCAGCCTACTGCAGATGAGTTTGGTGCTTAAGGCACATTTTTAAGTACTTGCTATAGATTTGGCATGCCTTATCTCCTGCAGAACTGGGTAGGGCAGTGTACAAGAGTCACTGCGGTGCTGTATGATGCTAGAGTTGTTGTGATGATTAAGGGTGTGCATTAGTCATTCCTTGTTAAATCACAATTGCACCTAAAAAACACACCAAAAACAAAGGCTTTGGCGTGCCAGGAGAGAGACTATGACTATTCAGAGAACTGACAGTGGAAGCAGACAAAGACAGATCACCCCTCTTTATGGACAAGAAGCTGAGGCTCAGGGAGATTGGACAGAAATCGCACAGGGAGTTTGTATCAAGCTAGGAACTGAACTCGGATCTCTTGGCTCTCTGCCCCATGCCATACGTACAAGCCAATCTGCTGCGTTAGGGACTAGTTCATGCATCACTAAAGTCATTTGGTGAATTGTCACTGACTTCAGTGGTCAGAAAGAACAAGCCTTTGGTGTGCATGAAAACATGATTCTTTCAAACTACATTTAACACAGGCTGCTAGAAACATGATACTGTTCTACTCTGTAAGTTGTGCTTACATGGGTTTTCTTCTCTTAACACAATCTTTTTCTGTGATGTTGTTTCCCAGTTTCCTGCATAAAAGCCCAGCTTTACCAAAAAAAAAAAAAGTCAGGAGATATTTACATTGCTACAGCTTGGTCATTTTTAGCAGCAGTTTTTAAAATGTGCCAGAAACACATCAAGGCTATAAAATCTTTTATTTTGTTTTATTGGTAAAAAGAATGTTAAAAAAAATGTACTTAGTGGATTCCGTCCAAAATTGCCCAATGACTGCAGTAAAATAACCTGGAAAGTAGGTTATGCAACTGGCTTACTACAGTGGGTTGTGAAGTCAGGGGAAAGTCACGACCAACTCTCAGTTTATGGCTTATCTGCTGTTCACTTGTCTACAGCCTGGAGTGGATCTTCATCCATAAACGATGTAGATATTTATGTATTGTCTTGCTGCAGAATACTGCATGACCATATCGCAAAAACTTTGGCACAAAACCCACTGTCTTAAACGAATTGATACTTATCCTCCCACTTTATTTTCTATCCATGCTACACTTTGTGTTACAAAACCTCTTATCTCTAGATAGTCAACCAGAGATGGAGTCACCCCTAACAGCAGATACCATAAAACTGGTATTTGTCTGACTTTTGCTTTTAGCCTTTATGTTTTGCCTAGGCTGATGAAAAAGTAGAAGCTGTCTTTCCTAGTTCCCTGGCAGCTCTTCAGACAACTAGACCAAATCATCCTCATACAATTATAACCTATCTCCCCAGCTTTCTGAGCCTTCATTCTTCCGAGTTGCACTCCCTTTCCAACCTTGAATGGGCCTTTTCTGTCTCAGAGAGAAAAATCCTTTCTTATTATACAGTGACCAGAAAAAACACGTAATTTTTCCAGTGTGTGGTCTACTGCAACTACCCTGAGATATTGGAGATTTTTCAAAATCAAAACAAAACCCACTTACAATTGTTCTTGGAACAAGAACACTTGTATAACTGTACTTGTATTTTTCTGTGTTACAAAATGACTTTCGTTGCATTATGTTAGCTGTTTTTGGAAACTTTTTATCTAACGCTTAACTGTACTAATGGCCTGGACTTGCTTTTCAGAGAAAAATAGAAAATTGGAAGTAACTGAAATGAGGATGCCTTGCTTTACAATCAATCATGTTGCTTTGACTTGAAGCAGTTGGGGGAATATAGTTGTTAATAGAGAAGATGTTCGGAACTGTTTCTTATGACCGATTGAATTCTAAAAGCAGAAAGCAGTGTTTGGAAATGTGGGAGATGCATTTTATTACTTATAAAAAGAGATCAAGGACACTGAAGACTCACTGTGCTCTAAAAAGCCTGTTTCTGAACTTGCATATATACACCAGGGTTGCCCAGTAACTTTAGAATAAAGATTGCCAACTTTTCCATGCTTAGAGCCATTTTTATTTCTTACATAAATGGTTTTAGCCAGACTGGTGTGGTCATGTTTGCACAGCTCTGCCCTTTACCTGATAAAATCCGGTGCACCTGACCTTGTTATATGCCTTTCCCCAGCTCCTTATGCCCATCAGCTGACCTGGTCTGCTGACAAGCCTGCCTTCCCTTGGACTACCAGGAGGCTCAATACCCCTTCTGGGGCATCTGGGATGCAATGCGCTGATAACATTTGCTGGCACCATCAGCAGAACTTTACCGTGCAACTGTTTGGTACCCAGTCTGACAGAGGTACCCCTGCTGGCTTCCCACTGTGGGGGACACCAATCTTCTTTTATCCTGGGAAATCTGTGGGCAGCTGCTGAAGACAGTCTCCATCTTAAGAAAGCCTCCAGAAGTCTGGAAGAGCTTGTGTTTGAACTGTGATCCCTGAGATGAGATCACGATAGGTAACTCTGAAACTTACACTGTATTTACTTAGCAGTTCCTACACTATTATGAAAGCTAGTGCTATCACATTTTATGCCCATTGAGCACACTGAATATCTGTTATCACTAACCACTGGTTTTACTGGGGTAATTTTTGGAAAAACTAAAATATTTGAGAATCTGCCATCTCTGTTTTGCAAAGAAAGATTGTAAAGATTGGCAAGGATAGGGTAAACCTGCAGAATCTATTCTAGTTGTACTAAAAGCTCAAATTTTAAAGGTGGCATTTTCAAATAAGCTCCTAAATTGTATATTCTTAATAATGTTTCTTGGTGCACGCAGAGAGGTGCAGACACTTCCACCTTTTATGGAATGCCGTTCTCCCAAATGGTCAAAACTCACGAGACTTTGCACTGATATAGTCAAAGGTGCATATTGGATTTTGAATGCCCAAGCTCAGTGGATGGTTGAAAATCCCAATTGTGATATATAATAAATGACAGATATTATAGATGCTCCTGGGTGCAATGAAGAAGGTCACAGAAGTTTGCTTCTAAAAATCAATTTTAATTTATCTTTTCCTGCTGACAGCTTCATGCTAAGAGTTGGCCTCCATTTGATGTGAACACTGAGAAGCTGCTGCAGGCTACCACTGATTGGAATTTACTTGTATTAGTCTAATTGCATGCTCTACCATCATCTGTTTGCAATCACAAAGAGGAAGCTTCTGAAGCTTGGGAATGAGAGAAAATGAAGTGTCTTGACAACTACAAAACATCGAGAATGCTTTTGGAGGTTTTCCCATTACTGTTTGTGAGTACAAACAAAAAGGCACAGCTATATTTTTTTCCGCATCCATCTTTACACTGTGCCCATAACATAAATACATATAACAACTAGGAATAGTGGTAATTAATGAAGGTCCCCAAGCACTGTAAATTGATAATGAGTAAGATGTAAGATGAGTAAGTATGTTTTGGAAGGGGTTCAATTAGTTCATTATTGAATTAGTTGAATTAGCTCATTACTGAAATCATACAATTGTTCTTTCTATGGATATTCTACTTAGCTTTTGAAACATTCAAATTCAGCACTTCTGGCTGTCCAGTTTAACTGCCAGTTTTAAAACACACCCCTTGGGCATTTTATCTTTAACGCTACCCTAGGTATGACATTAGTCCTTTTCTCATGCAGCAGGCAGACACAAATTGTAAGGAAGTGGACAAATAAAGCACCTTAATAACTAAAGACACTGAGACTAGTTTTGCTTCTGTTCCGGTCTAGAGGTTTAGGCTGGAGAGAAAATTTGAGAGCCTTGCAGAGCATTTATCTGTGCTCCACCCAGAGGCAGCATTGCACAGCACTGGAGGAGCTTGAGGAGAGTCAGGAGAGTGCCAGGCTGACCCCGGGCTTGCTTCCTCAGTCCCTTCACCTGTGAAATGGTTGCAATGCTGATCACCACCCACTCTGCAGACCACTTTGAAAAATGCTAGTGAGAAGTGCCGGACAGGGTACCAGAGAGTTGGAAATCTGTTACGTATGGATGAACTACTAATACTAGTTCAGCGGTAGGGATCTGTCTCTGACTGGCCAGTACATGTGGACAAGAGCAGCAAAGGAATGCAAAAGGTACTCTGCAGCCTCAGGATAGCTGTCAATGGGACTGGAGTGTCAGGTCTGCGAGGGAAAGGAAGACTTGACTCACATGAGCACAGCCTGAGAAAACTGCTTTCTAAACTGCCAGGCTCCTTATTTCCTAGGTAAACTCTTAAACTTCATGGGGAAAGTGTGAAGATGAACTACGATAATCTCAATTCTTGGACAGATGGGGGGAGCTCTTACAGTGACAGTTGTTTGGTGGCATGGCCTGGTACTTCTTGTAGCTTATTTATTAAAACAAAAACACAAATAAACCAGCAGAAAAAAGCAATGGCTTTTACTTTTGCCTTTTCAGCGATAAATTTCAGAGATGAGGCCTTACTAGTACTCATTAGCAACTTCTACTCAAGTAGAATACTAAGTGATGCCAATGGAGAGTTAATGTATTCTTGAAGTGAAATATCTGCCCCAATACTTTGCTGTATCACAGCCCCTTATTGTTTTGGGGACTGATCCAAAGCTGACCAAGTCAGTAGAAAGTGTAGCTAATTACAGCATGGCTTAGATGAGGTTCTGAGAGCCTTCGTCACTTTGTGATGTGAAGGGTTAAAATTTCAGGAGCCTTTTTTTCAATTTTAGGCAGTGAAAAAGGGAATAATGGAAATAATTCATTGAAACATTGCTGTGAATCAGAGAATGCATTTATTAAAGTTAAAAAAAAAAAACAACAACCCTGAGCTGAGATTAAATCCAAGCCCAGAAAAGCACGAGGAGGTGCAACTAGAAGCTTTATAAGATTCCCATCTTAAACTTGACCAGATGTCGGCAGTAAGATGTTTATAATTTGTACCTTGTATAGTATCTGTGGCAACTGTTACATCACCATAGCTTCCTAAGGCATGTAGATGAAGCAACATTGCTTCTGTCTCCCAGTGTATTAGTGAGCCTGTGTGCATTCCTTTGAGAGGCATTTTTGCACTGAGTGCAATTCAGTGAGCTCAGTTGAGAGCATCAGGTGGATAGTGATGCTCAGTCAGGCTGAGGAAGTGCGTGCTTCTAAACCGGGTTAAATACCGGTATCAGGCTTGTGAGTTTCTGTGGATTCTGAGCTTTAGTGCTAATTCCTGCAAAAACTGAAAGTTGGTGACCTTTCAGTCCAGCACTCTGAGTATGTCCACTTTCAGAGAGAAAGCATAACTCATTGTGTCTTGCTGCTGAACTCATTCCTCCTCAAGTTTCCCATCTGTAAAACAGGACTGAAATTACAGTCTTCCTTCCTGAGAGACTTAACTGCAAAATACCTTGTGATCCTCACGCTAGAACAACAAAATAATTGCACCAATGTCTTTGAGGAAGGGATCTTTTTTTTTCCCTGCTGTGTTTATATAGCACTTAGTTAATTAAGTGAAGTCCATGCCTGCAACAGAAGATCCCTGGTGCTGTTACAACTGATTTGTATTGAGCCGTAGTACTAATACAACTAAAGAATAATGGTGGGTGGGAGGATGGACTTGCAATCTAGACAGTAGCATCAACTTCTGTCTGCATAAATTAGAGCTCTTGCCTTAAACTAGGAGGTGTTACAGTGGGGTAACTTACATTGTGAATTAAGCATGTCCTTGTAAATCCAGAGCAGAAGATAGGCTAAACAGTAGTGGTTCCAGTTAGGGATGATTTGTTTGGTTTGCTTAAACTTTTAAAGCTTTAAAATAGCTTTGAATTAAAGAAAAAAGCCATTCTAACTAACAAAACTGTCTTGATCCAACGCAGGTTGTAGCAGCGCCAGTGTTTCAGGTAGCTGCATCCGAGAATAATAATGGTGGTGTTTTTAAAGAACCTGCTAAGTGATACTTGAGATCATGTTTGTTAACTTTCTTTTTACTACCTCAAATCAAAAAAGAACCTTAGTTACTGTCATTGCTGAAGTACTTGACTTTGAAGTAATCCAAGCTGATTTAACACATTTTAAAAAAGAAGAGCTACATTCTTTTCAATGAATCTTCCAGTTATGCCAAAAATACAAATTCCAAAATATATTTGTAATAAAAATACTAATGCTAAAGCCTCCAGACATGCCAAATTTCCCGTCTTGTGGGTATAAACTGTAAGCATTGTGCATTTTTCTTTCAGCCATCAGATCCTCTCCTCTGAAGACAATATCATTGAGGAACAGTTTGAGATAAGCAATATGGACCAGAAGAATATAAAGAGATCCTGAAGGCTGTCAGAACAGTAAGGTTTTTTTTTGAAAATACTTCTAACATAAGCATTTTTATCTAGGACTATAATGTAAAACAAGCAGTATGACATAGGGAATCATAAACTGATTTCTCTGAGAGGTTGTGCAGGTGGGATTGCAGGCTTGCATAAACTTGAAAATTGTATTTCTCAAATGGGTTTCATACTGGTGGAAGAACTTGATGTAACATTGTTTTCTACAGAGATGATGTCTCAAAAGAAGAGTTACTTGATTTGTAGCTCAGATCCAAATCAAAAGGGTGGATGTAAATTGTCTTGTTTGTGAGAAGAATGATTATGTAGTCCCGGAATTAAAGTTTATTTAAAACTAAAGTTTATTTAAAACTTTTCTGATGGTTGATTAACTGCTGAAAAAGAACATTAGCACTGTTGTGTTCCAACAAAAATCCTACAAACATAAAGTTGTTTTTTTTTTTTTGTTTTGTTTTTTTGTGATCAGATAGGACTACTTTTTTGGGTTTAGGTGTATATACATAACCACATGCATGTACACTTCTAATTAAGGGCATGCAAACAGGTAGGGAGTAATCTTTTTTTTTTTTCCCCTTTAAATTGCAAATTTCAGTGGGAATCTTCCAACATCAAGTGAGCTAGGAATAGTTTCATTCCAGCCTTACTCTGCTACATTGCTTGGCTCCAGACGAGGCCTTGCTTGTCGTTTGCCCAGTGGTCTTAGAAGGAGGTGCTTTAAACCACAGAAAACAAGGTTTGCAAATGGTATGGATGATCCTGAAAGGAAACAGATGGTTTCTCAAACACGGAACTCATGGCAGTGGAAGTTTTGGAGCTCTCTCTCAGAGAAATGGGGTTTTGTTACCATTGGTTTACTAAAACCAATATATTATGCACTATATTACATTCAGATGATCTCATACTAATCAAAACAATCTTGTGGGACCTCTGATTCTGATTAAGTATGTGGGCTGAAGGGACCGTGCTACCATCCTACCTCACTGGCAGGGGTTTTGTCATGAGACATTTGTTCTGTTTTTGAAGCAAATATTTCTGTGATAAGTGTTATATTAAAACCCACAAGGATATGAATAATCCTGTTTTCAGTGAAGAGTTTAAACTGCATGCTATAAATAAAACCAAGGCCACACATTGACTCAAAAAGGTAAAAAAAGAAATACTGAATAGCTCTGTTCATCCTGCCCACTAAACGGGGTGAGGCCATCGGGAAAAATATCTTTTAATTGTATCACACAGGAGAAGTGAATTAGGACTACACAAGGCAATCTTAATTCTGGTGTTTCCAGCTCTTGAATACTTGACTTTTCAACCTTAACATAGGTGGGTGGAGAGGTTGTTATTATTTTTGTTTTGTTTGTCATCATGCAGCTAAATTCCACTTGAAAATACTTGGTGTTTTAAAATTTATTCTGCTAGTACATTCCATTTACTTAGTCTCAGCTGCTGGTTTTTAAACTGAGCTAGGAATGACAAATTCTCCCTTAAAAGGATTATTTTACTCATTGTGAAGTGAGGCTCTTAGCTGCCATCTTCATTTCTTTCTGGTCATAAAACTCCAGCCATCAGACAAAGATCAGCAAGTCTCCTAAAATGAATAGGCGCCCCAAAGAAAACTGAATAGCCTCCAAAGCAATTGTATCGAAGTGACATCAGCACTCAGATATTTTCATCTTGGCTATTCCAACAACATTCAGTCAATAACGGGCAGTAGAGCCAGTACACACTGACTCTCTTTATTGCTCCCCCACTGGGAACATGTCTCTTTGTAAGAGACCCACAGAAAGTGGTAGGTCCAAAAACTAAACAACTTTGTTCCATATCAAAGGACTTGCCTTCAAAGTCTATGCAATGCACTGTTGTCCTTCAGCCGGAGCTTGCTTAGTGAGCAATGCCATGCTGAAATTCAGCCTTGTGGTCCTTTAAGTTCTCTCATCATTAAGTTCTCTGACTGCTGGGCATCAGCCTGGGCATCAGCCTTTATGGATCTTAGATACCTTTTAAGTGTTGTGTGGCCAACTACCACCTGAAAATCACTCCTGACGTTGCTACTGACCCATTCTGAGAAGCTGAAAAATTCATTATAGCTGTTGGATTCAGTTTCCCAGCGTGGGATATCATGATGATAATGCTGATCTCCACTTTAAAGTGCTGTAAGGGCTAAATATTAAAAATGACCTTTAGCATCTAAGTATTTTAGCTCTTAAATATTATTGGTAATTCTCTAAGATCATTCATTCCTTTAACACCACCTAAAGGAATTCTAGCACTATAATCCCTACTTTACAAATGGGAAGTGGATGCACTGGGCAGGATAAGAACTTGTTTTGTGCTTTCTTAGTGTAGCAGAGGTGGGACAGGAACAGAGGAATACATTGACATTCTTGAGCTGGGATGTTTTAGCTCTCCTCTCCTGGATTGCACCTTTGGGGAGAAAGTAATTTTCCCCAATCTTCCCCCATCTCCTTACTAATGTCTTTCCATGTAGAAATAATATTTGGAATCTAAGATTGTGCCTTCTGAAGTGGTTTCCATCTTGCTGTTCTCCTAAGAGAACTTTAACCTTTTTTGAATGATCATGTTCAGCTACATATAATTTCAAATGCATAAAAAAACAAGTCCCCTTGTATTTATATACACTGCAGCAAAATGTACCTTTAAGGAGAAAACATTGCTTCACTGTGACTATCTGAATTTACTGGCTATTAGAAG